>SKCR01046886.1:0-123093 GCA_019454045.1 Zanthoxylum bungeanum | reverse complement strand
TAATAAATCGCATCAGATGATAACATTGCCAAATCCGATGACAAAAACCGTTTCTCAGCAAAATTTGAGTGATTGGCTATAGGCAAGGGGAGGATGGATTGTTGGACAATTTATGACCCATAACATCACTATTTTGTAAAGAACATGGTGTTCATGTACAAAGTTAAACTATGTGACAAAGGAAATTTCTCTTTATCATTTGTATTTGGATTACCTGGATATATTAAATGATATAAAGTCCATATGATTAGTATCGGATTAATAAGATATAGACAGTATAATCCATGAAGGTTTAATCATTAAAATATCCCTAGTCGTAGTATTATCAAGACTGGACATCGATAATGCGGAATAGGCTAGTATTACACTTGTGCGCGTTTATGGAAGTTTAACGACATAGTTCTCATATATTTGGGTTATTGGATACTCATACAAGTGTAATATGAGGTTCTGTTTACTGATGATACGGAAACAGCTTCGCTCTGGATAGACCCCTCAGAATCTCATTGGTAGTATGACTATGTGTCTATGGGAGTCCGAATCAGGTAGGTGTATTTGGGGTCTTAACATGAGACTTGCATCGCTAATACTTGCGACAATTAGTATACTTTAGTTTTGGTCGTCTGGGGCTTTAACAGGTTATGTGTATACCTCTTCTGGGTATACTGAGAATCGTAGTGTATTGGGTGTGATGTCAAGATGGAAGTAGTATCACTTCAGTCATATGGAGATGATGATCACGCAGGGATACAGAACTAGTACTCTAAAGTTACAACCATCGGGGAAGTATAACTAGGTCATTACTTTCTGATTAAAAAGACTAGTTGCTTGTGATCCGATATATGCTTCGTACGGGGTAGACACAACTCCAGCCCTAGGCCAAGCATATGACATCTGATACTGGATAGTAATATACAATACTATGTATACTAACGCCGATATAGATTATATATTCCGTTAGAAGAATATTTATAGAACTGGAGATTTGGAGGAATTTGGTAGGCATGGTGTTTGCTAGAAGCAAATCATGTCTTGTAAATCGGTGAGAACGTGGTACTAGGTACGTACGTATTCGGATAGTCCGGTGATCGAATTTACTGCCAACATATCCAGGGATCTCTTGGGTCGCATCCCAAAGATTCACCGATGACATTTGACTCGAACAGAATTAATCTGGGATTAATTATGAGAGAGAGAAAATTGATTTGGGATTAATTACGGCAAGAATTATCTGGGATAAATTCGAATAGAAAGAAAGAACGAATGATTGATTGGAATTAATCGATTAATAATATATTGGATATATTAATTGAAATCTGATTTCAAAGCGGAATCAAAATTGGATTTTAATTCGGGCGAACGAATTAATTTGGAATTAATTCGTAAGCGACTTTCGTAATAATTTTGCTAGCAATTATTATTTAATTGAATTGGATTTAATTACGTCGCAACGGAAAATTTGTTTAATCGGATTGAACGAATCTGAGCCCGAAGTGTGTAGTCTCGTCCAACTTGAATTTTGAATTTAAGTGTGGGACCCACCAACTTACATCACTTGTCATTCAAGTTGATGGAAGTGGGTTGAGAGTAATTATGGTAACTTACACAACACACTTTGCTTTTTCTTTTTGAAAGATATACACATTTTTGGGAGTGGACTTTTGATAATTTAAGTTTTGAACACCAAATATCAAAAAATGCTCCCTCTCTCTCTCTCCATTCTCCTTGGCTGAAATGGCCTTACTTTTCTTTGTCCGATTGGCCTTGCATTGGCCGAAATGGCCTTGTCTTGGCCGAATGGCCTTGTTTCACCAAGGCCGAATGGACTCTTCTCTCCTGGCCGAATTGTTGCTTCTCTTGGAGGGCAAAATTCTACTTCTTTTTTTTTCAAGCTAGCACTTAAAGGAGTCAAAGGAAGGTGATAGAGATACTCACCCTTGAGTTAGAATCAACAAAGAAAGCTTAGAGCTTCACTACATCCATGGAAGTTTTGAAAGTCAAAGCCGATCAATGTAAGTTTTTTCCGCAAACTTCTTTATTATTTCACACACGAATCATGCTTAGAGATCCCGTGGCATGTGCAGGACACTAACATCTCAACTTATTTCCTAACAAGTTAATTTTTGTTTATTTCCTTTTGAATTATTTAAATTTGTGAATTCTCCATAATACTGACTAAATTGGATATTCATATGCTCAGTTGACATGTATTATCAACATGCATGGTAAGATATGGATATGAGTCATAAGTGATAAGTTTGTAATATTCAGTGATCTAGTTTATTGGAGGAAGCATCTGAAAGCGATGGAATAAAAAAAAATTGTGTATAGAAATAATTAACCAGAGATTGTTTGCGTCAAACAGTAAAAGCCTAAGTTAATAATAATAAAGTTTCTACTTAGTAACCGGACGTCTTGCCTCAGTAAGCAGAGATTGTTCGCGTCAAATGGTAGAACCTTTAAACATATGATATCCGAGTAATTAAGTCTGTAGGGGTGTCTTAACACCTAGTGCCCTAAAGCCAACTGGTTTGGGAGTCACTAGCCCAAAGCTCGCAACATGGATTAAAGATGTTATGTTAAAAAAAATTCCATTGCTAAAAAAGTGTAAATTCTGATATAAATTTAGGATAAAAATATTACTCTCTTTTCAAATAAACTTATGAATATTGTGGGCACAATGATTTGATTAATACCTGGTTGGTTGTGTATATGGAGAATAGCAAAAATAATCAGAGAATTTACTTATTTGGTAATTTAGAAAGTGAGAAAACAACTATTAAATTGGATAAGAATTTCACTTGTTTAGTCACTAACTTGTTTTGTGTGTTTGATTGTACATTTGATTGACGTTTGTGGGTATCGTCGTTGTAAGCCCTCACGAGACTACAACTCGTCCACTAGGGACACCTAGGGATTTAAAGGCTTGTTGCATACGCTAAATGCAACCATGATCCCTACGAAAGTGGCTTAGTTTAATTTTATTTTAAAGTTGTTTATTGTATTTTATTTTGTTTTGTTCGAGGACTAGCAAAATGTTAGGTTTGGGGGTGTGATAAGCGGAAAATATATCACTATTTACCACCATTTTATTTAATATTTTGTATAATTTCTCGAGTTTTGTGAATATTTTGATGTGTTTTGTGTTATTTTATAGATAAATAAGATTTCAAGACTCAATGGAATCAAATCAGAGCTAAAATGGTGAAAAACGGAGAAAAGGAAAAAAAGGCAAAAATGAAAATTCCACATCGCAACGAGCACACCTTCTGCTTCATGACACGCCTCATTTACTATTCTACCGACACGCATCATCATGATGTCAGCATTATTATTGATCTGCAACATGCATCATCGCCACATCATCACATGCGTCATCACGTGCGTCATTGCCACGTCATCATGATGTCAGCACAATAATAGCCTGCTGACACGCGTCATCCCTTGTGTCAGCATGACGTCAGCATCGTGACACTGAGTAAATAATTCAATTGCCGATAGTCGTGTGCCACGTGTCATCGTCTCGTCAAAACTGCATGCCACATGTCAAACATCGACGCACGTCGCGACACGCAAGGCTAAATTTTGCCTTTAAATTGAGGTCGATTTCATTTGAAAAATTCATACTTTCTTCTGGGTATTTCCTTAAGAATACTAAGAAGATAATATCTTGTTTGTTTATTTTCAGCTTCTTGTATTTAATTTTTATTTTAAACAATAAATCTTTTTTTGTTTTACTTTAAAGTATGAGTAGGTAACTTCTTTCTGCTGGGGTGAAAAGTAAAGCTTTTATTATTATAATTTAGATTAATCTCCCTTAGTTGTAATATATAAATTATCTTAAAACCTGACTTAATGGGATACCACATTTATGGTCGGTTGGACTTAATTAAATTAATTTTAACCTAACTTAGTTGGATATAGCCTTTATGGTTGGTTGGAATTAATTAAAAATCGACTGACTTAATCAGGATACCGCCTATATGGTCGGTTGGTAATATAATACAGATTTATATATTATAATAAGGAAGATTTCTAAATTAGAAGTATTAAAGTAGATCCCCTAACCCCAGCATTTTATTTCATTATTGTAAATTTTATCTTTTTAATTTTCAATTAGTTGCATAATGTTTTCCTTAATTATGTCTTTAATATTTTTAGATATGTGTTGTAACTAAATACTTTATCTAGGGTTGTGATGAATTACAATATCACTGGTTTAGAAGTTGGTTATTTGTGTCTTGGGTAATATATTGGTTTATTTATTGAGTCTTAGTCTTAATGCTTCTTATTAACTGGCCATTAATAAGATTGATTTGGTAAACTTAAAATGAACTTGGAAAATGGATTTTAGGTTTAGCCATAGACTCAATAACTCACGATCTCATACTCACCGTAGAGATTTCCTTACATGATAGGAATATACATGGGTGGTAGGGGGTGGTCATAATTGGAATTTAAACTTAATGAATTTGGAGTTTCTTAATTAACATAGGAATGTAGTTAATTGGGTTACTTTGGGTGTTTGCATCTGACCATCGGAAGAGGCTTTTGCATAACTTCGTGTTCCAGGTTAATAAACCGATATATTGCATAAACATGAGATAATCACTTCATATTTGAAAGATATTGGAAGGATTCACAACCCTAGATAGCTTTATAATATTGATTTTTCCTTAAATTTACTTTCACACTATTTTATTTACTTGTTTTAGATAAAAATCATCATCCAACCAACAATCAATCAATTAGATACTCGTAGACATTTAGCTTCAAACCATCGGGAACTGTTGTTCCGATTTTCTTGAAAAATCAAGATGGTTAGTGACTTAGTTACTAAGTCACTTTACGTAATCTAAATAGATATCTGTTTTAGGATATAATTCTATAGAGAGAATAGTTTTTTGTAGTAAGAATTGACGTGAATTAGTTCATGTCTCGAGATTCTTGACTGGCATTAAGAAAACCCCATTAGGTATTTATTTATCTGATAATGACGTTTCTTAGCCTTAGTGACCTTTAGAGGAGGTAATTGTCTGACACAGTTTGCTAATCAATTATTTACAATTGTTGTGAATAGTTGAAGGAAAAATTATAAAGTTAAAGAAAGGAGATGTGTATAGTTCTGTGTATATAATATCAATTCTCACAATACGAAAAAAATATATATTGGATACCAGATCTCCCGTGTAGTTATTTAAAATATTCTTTAAAGATTATTTTGATATTTGATATCAGAACTTGTGACTATTAGATAGTTACTTGTTCATTATAAACAGTTATTTCATATTTTAATATGACTAGTAGTGTCATTGATGAAGAGATAAACATTAAGTTCAGTTTAGTAAATAACTTAGAACAATGCTTTATGAGATTTCATCATTTAGGCATTAGATGCTTATTCCGTATGGTAAAGGATGGTCTGATATGAGATCACACCACATATCTTTATCCATTTAATGAATATTATATTTAGGGAATGTGATTAAATCTCATTTAATCAATGATCGTCATTGGACCACAAATTTATTAAACTAATACTTTGGATGTGTGTAGTTTAATGAATTATAAATTGTCTTGGATAGTTTTCTTTACTTCGTAACTTAGTTAATGAGTTGTCATGACTTAGTTACGTGTTTCTAAAAGAATACATATTGAATGTCTTGAATGGTTCGAGAACTTTCAATATGTTTATGATGAAACGCGAATAGAATATTTTGACTGGTTCAAAGATATTCGATTTGAAGTTTTGAAAACTATATCTTTAAAATTCATCATGAATCTTTGAATTGTTCAAAGATGTTTGATACGATCAAACATATGAATTTATGGCAATTAGTTATAAGATTATTCAATGAATATGATTCTTACTCAATATTATTCTTCTACGATTCCATCGTGATGGAATTAGTCAGTGAGAGAAATTGAATCTGATATGATTTGATTTGTTTGATATTGAATGTTACCGAATTAGTTTCATTACTCTTGGGGATATGTTCCAGTAACACTAATTCATCATTTTAGTTAAGGTTCTATTAGTTTCTACCATTACTTATTTGATATATATAGGTAGAAAATTCGAATCTTGAAAAGTTTGAGATTTGAATCTTTCTTTTTATAATGGTTATATAATTGAAAGTACTCGCGCCACGGAGGTAGAAGTAAAAGTTTATCATTTATTCTATTTAATAGAATATTATATTCTATTTGATAGAATATCTTTTCTATGATCCTGAGTAATAAAATTATTTTATTACTTGGTGTATAACATCGGATGTTGACCATTATAGAAAAGACTTGACTTATTGAAGTCAAATGTGAGAGTGATAAACTATAAATGAAATTATATAATTAATAAGATGAAAAGACCCTTAGAGATCTTCCATATAAGTACAATACGATGTGAGAATCATTTGCGATGTATTTGATACTAAATGGTTATGTTGTTTCTTATTGAAGAAAATTATCATATAACTTATAGTGGAGTGATATTGATATCGATTCCGGAAGTTGTTAGCATTAAACCATATATCTAATGGACTAGCTTACTACGATCAAATTTTGAACTTGATAAAGCTTCATTTATGAATCGTTCATAAAATGTGCAATTGGTTTCCACAACAAAAGCGAAGTGAGCTTATTTAAAGTTTTGACCTTTATAGTATAACAGTGAGAAATTTATACTCAGCAATCTATTGTAGATTTTGAAGAAACTTATCTCTAGTCACACTAATTGAACAATTAAAGATCTGTTGGTTAATGTTAATATTAAACTATGTATTTTGGCTAAAGAATGCAAAATGGCGTTCCTGAATGGTTTCTTCGGATAAGAGATCCATTGTGATTTTTTTGTTTGAAGAGGTCATTCTAGAATGGCATTTGAGTTTGTATTCTGCTAAATCACAATTTAATATACTAGCTTATAGAGCCTATTATAGACTCAGATGAGATTTCTGAAAATCTGTGTTCTCTAATTTTGATATCAGTCAGATTGTCTGATTTTATCAAATCATAGAGAATACATATGTGATAGTAGGGTTAGTGGGAGCATACATATTTCTTTCTGGTGTTATATATCCTAATGATATTATCATATTAGTGTAATAATGTGATATTTATTAGGTACAAGGTTTACCTAAGTCTTATTTTCCACATAAAAGCAGTGAGAGTAGTCTGTGTATATTCAATATAAAGTTTTATATATGATATAAAACAAGAGACTTGTGAGATACTCATATTAACCGTGTGCATTAGATATGATCTAATAAAGAACATAACAAGACTATCTGTGTGATAGTTAGTATAACTGTTTGACAGTTAGTGTGTCTCTTATATATAGTACTTATCTTTCGTAAATGATGATTCTTTATTGAAATAGAAATTGATTAGAATGTCTAGTCAATCTTATGCATCATAGGATTGATGACATAATGAATACTATATTATTTGCGATTAAAGATATCAATTTAATCGTAATTATTACGAGCTATTTTGATATGTTATAGACCATAGGATGTGTCTTAAAACATATTCTTTGTTATCTTTGAGATATTGAGAACGAGTTTCTTATTCATGGAGGATAAAGTCAGCAACGATTAGGGTCAGATTAATTTTGAGTCTAATTATGAAATTAGATGGTCTATGTCATATAGAGTCAGAAAAGATGTAGTGGGAGTGTCACGGTTGATTCAATTGTATTAGTGGAATTAGTTATAACTTATAAAGTATTGACTTATGAAGTTGCATAGTGACTTTATAGATTAGAAGTTTTGATATTAGTGTTGTGCTTGCGGTTGTCTGCGTAGTATTTTATATTTGATCCCTAAATACATAGACAACTCAATAGCTGTATCACAAAATTCATGTCGCATCTGAGTCATATTGATGTATAACATAGGTTCTACAAAATATGAATGATGCTGGCTAAGGGAAACGATTGGGTTTGTTGGACTAACTCGACATGTTATAGCGGACCTACTTGTTATTGCCTACCTCTTGAGTGCTAGGTGAACTCTTGAGGCTCATTAGTATGCGATACATATTGAGATGTGTATATGATACCATGGATTAGAACTAAAGCAAGTGGGAGAAATTGTTAGGGTTGTTGCTCGGAGTACCAATCCGGATCGTATTTATGTCCGATTCATGAATACGAACAATTATTTTTTCCATAATATTACTTACTTAATGGTAGCATCTATTGTTTTTATATACTTATTCAATTTAATTAAGATTATATTGAAACTAAATCTGATTTAGTGATATGTATATATTAGACAAAGACCCCAGGATTTACAACATAGTTTGTAATTGACAACAAATACATTATTAGACTTATGCTTTACTACATAAGATTATTTCTTTTTGATTTATTTGATTTATTTTCTATATATTATGAACTAACACCAACATACACACAACCCCAAATTTAAAACTCGCATCTTCCTCAATGTAAGATAAACATAAAGAAGCAAAAGTGAGGAACAACACTACCGTGCATAAAGTTGATCAGGCTTCTAGTGGTAAGAATCTGGTTGTGCGGACTATGTGGGTTGTGTAGTACCTGCATAAATACAAATGCAAAATAATAAACACGTAAATAGCAAACAAGAAAATAAATGACTGGGTTGTCTCCCCGCTAGCGCTAAGTTTAGCATCGCAAACAAGAAAATAAATGGGTGGGTTACCTCCCCGCTAGTGCTAAGTTTAGCATCTTCAGCCAGACGTAACCACCCAAGTGGCTCTTTGGCTTCAATGTAGCGGATTGGGTAATCTCATGTGCTTTCTTCTTTATTATCCACCGGTGATTAGGTTGGGGTTTTGGGCGATGGGGCGCAGCGGAAGCGCGGGTTCGGGTGAAATCGTATTTTAAAACTTTTTCAAAATACCGAATAAATTATTCAAAATCTAATATAAATAATTTATTCATATTTCATCTTAACCTATTTATTCAACATCATATATTAACATAAATAATGTGAAAACTCGCGAAACTTTTACGAAAACCGTTTTTCCGTAAAATTGCCTAAAACATATTTTTGACCGAACCGACTACCCGACACTTATGGAAACTGCCCAGGTCAGCTCCAATAGTGTCAGCGGTGTTCATGGGCTGCCCGAACAGTGACTGGCTCACTGTTTGGACAGCTGTCACCCAGTTGGTTCAAAATCCACCCGGTAACGCCGTTTTTGGCCGTTTTCGCTTATTTCAACTCGGAAACACTTTCCGGAAATTGTTCCAACTCCCAAAACACATCCATAACACATCAAATGCATCCCAGAATTTCAAGTTTAATCACAACTGATCAGCAAACCGAAAAATATCCATTTCATGATTTAAAATCCAATTTTCAAGATCAATCAAATTAATCCATAATCACCAACTAAAGTCACCGCACATGAGGTATTCTAGAAAAATTCTAGGTTATATTAGAGTGGTTCAATAACTCTAGAATAGCAAAAAAAATGTCCAACAACAATTTGAACAAATTAGATACAAATTACATTAATTTCATCCAATAAACACTTCACACATGCTTCAACTTCCATCTCCAACAACCACAAACAAAAGCCCCAAAATTTCAGAATTTAAGGAACCCCAGATCATATCTAACAACTCAAGAAACAAGAAACTAAATTTCTAAGCCAATGGATCTAATTAATTACCTTTAATCCACTTGAATCCAAAGCTTTTTCCTTGATTTTCCTTAAATTCTTCAAGATTTCTGAAACAAAATTTCAAACCCATTTTTGGAGCATGTTTTTCGTCCATGGTGTGTTCAAGAAGATGAAGAAAATAATTTCTCTCTCTTTTTTAATATATGGCCGAAAAGTTGGACAAATGAGGGGCAATTTTATCCTTTTAATTTATCAAATAAAATTCAATATATGCTTTATAATATCCAATCAAAATTGAACACAAAAAGACCAATTAAATTCATGCCATGTGTAACCAATTAGGAATCACCATTTGTCATAGCAATTATGATAAAAGGATAAAAGTAAAATTGTAATTATTTAATTATTTAACTATTAAATAATTAAACAATTAATTTACACACATATATGTATTTTTATTTACATTAAATAATAAATACATATATTTATGGCATGTGTCAAAATCTCATTTGACGAATAATTAATGTGTCTCTAATCGTATTTGTATCAAATACAAATACACAATAATTATTAGTGGACAAAATCCCATAATGCATGTGTTATCGTTTAACCGATTACGATCTGGATTAACTCATTTAATCTGATGAAGTATTATGAATAATCTGTATTATTCATTTCGTGTTGCCCAAGTGCTCAACGAGTACACTTTATATTGTGGGACTCTCTAAGTTTAGGTTTATCAGTCACGAAATCCAATTTCGTGTCCATAATCCACCCACTCATGGATTATGACGACCACAGATAATCTCGCTAAACTATGCAAGTCGGGGTCATAGCATACGTATAATCCATTTGTCACAGGCTATCCGTATTATACCTGGGATATAGATGAGAATGTCAAATCTGTTCGGTATAATACAGTAGACTTTTAATTTAAGATCTCTAAATAACACTCGGAACTAATTTCCGAAGTTATACCACGGCCATTGATTTACTACATCATAAACATGTGCTGGATGCCTATGCCTTGTACATAGGACTGACAGATCATATCTTGATATGCACAGGATATCATGAGCATCAGTCCACACCCAAAGAACAGGCGGAGGTCTGATCATGGCTAGATCATTGACGAGACTGCCATCAAAGTGTAGAGGATAGCTCATATATCCACGGTGGTATCTCAAGTCGAAGGACCACTATGCTCGCTCAACTCGAGAAGGTTTCTATTGACCTTGGTGTACCATCTATTAGGAAACCTTCAGTGAGTCATTCAGTGTCTTATCAAATAAACACCTACATGTCTATACGAGTCTCCCAAGACTCATGGTTCACTGGGATAAACCATCGGACCAAGTCACGATATACGACATGTACTGGTCTCAGCGGATTTTACTAACCGACCCGTGTTAGTAAATCTTGACCAAAAACTTTATTTAAGGATATACAACTAATAGTGTGCTTCCCAATGTCAATTACAAACTACGTTGTAACTGTGCACTATACTGTAAATCTTAGGGTCTTTATGTAATATACACGTATCAATGAACCAGATTCAGTTTCGATCTAATCGTAATCAAATATCTAATCGCAATTAGATCGAATAAGTGTATAAAAGACAAGGGTGCTACCACTAAATTAGTAATATTATGGAAAATGCAATTGCTCGTATTTATAAATCAGACATAAATAGGATCTGGATTGACACTCGAAGCACCAACCCTAACAATTTCTCTCACTTGCTCTAGTGCCAATCCATGATATCATATACACATCTTAATATATATCGCATACTCATGGCCCTCAAGAGCTCACCAGCACTCAAGAGGTAGTCAATAACAAGTAAGTCTGCTTTAACAAATTGAGTCTGTCCAACAAACCCAACCGTTTTCCTTAACCTGCATCATTCATATTTTGCAGAATCCAAATTTTACGTCAATATGACTCTGACGCTATATCAGTATTGTACTATAGCTACTAAGTTGTCTATGTACTTAGAGATCAAATCCAAATACTTTGCAGACAACCGCAAGTACTACACTAATAGAATACTTCTAATTTATGAGGTCATTACGCAACTTCATAAGTCAATACTTCATAAGTTGCAACTGATTCCACTAGTTTAGTAGCTACATCTGTGACACCCTCACTGCATCTTTTCTGACTTTATATGACATAGACTATCTAATGTCATAATTAGGATAAAAACTAATCAGACCTTATGGTTGCAGACTAAATTCTCCATGTTTGAGAAACTCGTTCTTAATATCTCAAAGATCACAAAGAACATATTTCTAGATCCATCATATGGTCTACAATTTATCAAAATTACTCGTGATAACTACGATTAAATTGACATCTTTAATCGCATATAATATAGTATTTATTATGTCATCATCCTATGGTGCATAAGATTGACTAGACATTATAATCAATTTCACTAGTAAAATCAATTTCACTAGTAACATATTGACAGTTTTGAACAGATAAAATATCTTTGAACTATTTTGGGCGATGGGGCGCAGCAGAAGCGCAAGTTCGGGCGAAATCGTATTTTAAAACTTTTTCAAAATACCGAATAAATAATTCTATATCTAATATGAATAATTTATTCATATTTCATCTTAACCTATTTATTCAACATCATATATTGACATAAATAATGTGAAAACTCGCGAAACTTTTACGAAAACCATTTTTCCGCAAAATTGCTTAAAATGCGTTTTTGACCGAACCGACTACCCGACACTCATGGAAACTACCCAGGTCAGCTCCAATAGGGTCGGGGCAGTTCATGTGCTGCCTGAATAGTGACGGATTCACTGTTTGGATAGCTGTCACCCGGTTGGTTCAAAATCCACCCGGTAACACCGTTTTCGCTTATTTCAACTCGGAAACACTTTCCGGCAATTGTTCCAACTCCCAAAACACATCCATAACACATCAAATGCATCCCAGAATTTCAAGTTTAATCACAACTGATCAGCAAACCGAAAAATATCCATTTCATGATTTAAAATCCAATTTTTAAGATCAATCAAATTAATCCATAATCACCAACTAAAGTCACCGTACATGAGGTATTCTAGAAAAATTCTAGGTTATATTAGAGTGGTTCAATAACTCTATAATAAAAAAAAAAATGTCCAACAACAATTTGAACAAATTGGATACAAATTACATTAATTTCATCCAATAAACACTTCACACATGCTTCAACTTCCATCTCCAACAACCACAAACAAAAGCCCCAAATTTTCAGAATTTAAGGAACCCCAGATCATATCTAACAACTCAAGAAACAAGAAACTAAATTTCTAAGCCAATGGATCTAATTAATTACCTTTAATCCACTTGAATCCAAAGCTTTTTCCTTGATTTTCCTTAAATTCTTCAAGATTTCTGAAACAAAATTTCAAACCCATTTTTGGAGCATATTTTCGTCCATGGTGTGTTCAAGAAGATGAAGAAAATAATTTCTCTCTTTTTTAATATATGGCCGAAAAGTTGGACAAATGAGGGGCAATTTTATCCTTTTAATTTATCAAATAAAATTCAATATATGCTTTATAATATCCAATCAAAATTGAACACAAAAAGACCAATTAAATTCATGCCATGTGTAACCAATTAGGAATCACCATTTGTCATAACAATTATGACAAAAGGATAAAACTAAAATTGTAATAATTTAATTATTTAACTATTAAATAATTAAACAATTAATTTACACACATATATGTATTTTTATTTACATTAAATAATAAATACATATATTTATGGCATGTGTCAAAATCTCATTTGACGAATAATTAATGTGTATCTAATCGTATTATGTATCAAATACAAATACACAATAATTATTAGGTCACAAAATCCCATAATGCATGTGTTATCGTTTAACGGATTAAACGATCCAGATTAACTCATTTAATCTGATGAAGTATTATGAATAATCTGTATTATTCATTTCGCGTTGCCCAAGTGCTCAACGAGTACAATTCATATTGTATGACTCTCTAAGTTTAGGTTATCCGTCACGAAATCCAATTTCGTGTCCATAATCAACCCACTCATGGATTATGACAACCACGGATAATCTCGCTAAACTATGCAAGTCGAGGTTATAGCATACGTATAATCCCTCCGTCACAGGCTATCCGTATTACACCTGGGATATAGATGAGAACGTCAAATTCGTTCGGTATAATACTATCGACTTTTAATTTACGATCTCTAAATAACACTCGAAACTAATTTCCAAAGTTATACCACGGCCATGGATTTACTAGATCATAAACATGTGTTGGATGTTTATGCCATATACACAGGACTGACGGATACTATCTTGATACGCATAGGATATCATGAGCATCAGTCCACACCCAACGAACAGGCGGAGGTCTGATCATGGCTAGATCATTGACGACGTCTGATCCTACGGTTCCAACAGGAACCCTACGGTTCCGATTCCGAACTGGAACCGTGGCCGGGTTTAGTTTACGTAACTGCCATCAAAGTGTGGAGGATAGCTCATATATCCATGATTGTATCTCAAGTCGTAGGACCACTATGCTCGCTCAACTCGAGAAGGTTTCTATTGACGTTGGTGTACCATCTATTAGGAAACCTTCAGTGAGTCATTCAGTGTCTTATCAAATAAACACCTACATGTCTATACGAGTCTCCCAAGACTCATGGTTCACTGGGATAAACCATCGGACCAAGTCACGGTATACGACATGTACTGGTCTCAGTGGATTTTAGTAACCGACTCGTGTTAGTAAATCTTGACCAGAAGCTTTATTTAAGGATATACAACTAATAGTGCGCTTCCCAATGTCAATTACAAATTGAGTTGTAACTGCGCACTATACTGTAAATCCTAGGGTCTTTGTCTAATATACACGTATCACTGAACCAGATTCAGTTTCGATCTAATCGTAATCAGATATTTAATCACAATTAGATCGAATAAGTGTATTAAAGATAATGGTGCTACCACTAAACTAGTAATATTATGGAAAATACAATTTTCGTATTTATGAATCGAACATAAATACGATCTGGATTGGCACTCGGAGCACCAACCCTAACATATTATTGTCGGAAACGTTTTTCTTGCGTAGCGGAATGGGCTTAGGCACACATATTGAACTTGAAAAAAAATTTTGCCTTTCCCTTTTAGTGGCCGAATGTGACCAGTAGTACCACTGAATTCTACTGTTTTAAATAAAATTTCAGCCCCGAAACAGCCCGTAATAGTCCCCGAACAGTAGTGCAAAACTGGACTGTTTTTAACATAAATGACACCTAAAACACAACCAAAACAGTCCCAAATTTCCGTGAACTTCAGTGACATTTTGAGGTCTGATTTTTCAGAGAAAAACAGCCTCAATGCAATCCCAAAAGACCCTTATCTGTTTCCCAAAAATTCCGGATTGATACGAGATCAAACCATATGTAACTTCTAAAATAAAACCAAGGATTTCTAAAACCCAAAATTTGGAAATTACAATCTTGGCCTTATTAAATTATATCATATATAATTTAATATTTTATATTGAAAATTATCATATAATTATTAAAACCATTTATTAACTTTTAACATATAGTTTCAAGTGTGACAAAATGATATTATTAATCATATTAATAATATTTATATATTAGTGAGTATATAATTGGACTATCCAATTATATTAAATCCGCTATAGTATATCAAGCTAGCACGGGGACCAAATGGACCTATGGTTCCGAGCTCCAATAATCTCGAAATATTAATTAAGCACTTAATTAAATATTCTGAATTATTAACTCTGGGTTATTCCACTAATAACCGGAAGTTGCACTCTCGTTGATGCAGATGATATATTAAGCCCGACCAAGTCGGTGTCCATCGATATAGTCACTACATACGAATTGACCCTTCATGACTATCTCGTAATTAGAGTCGGGTCATAATGTCCATTATACCCCTCTAATTATTTATACCTTAAGTATCATTGATTCTCTAATAAACAATTTATTCATAACCATTATGAGTTTTAATCTTTCTATTCGTAATTGAAAGATTTGAGCGCTCTAACCGTTCAAGTACCGAATCAACCCTTAAGGAAGATACTCATCTACTTCTCGCAAGAAGGAGTGAACTCCATATCTATGTAAAACGTTTCCGGCTACACAACAGACCATGCCTCCAAAGTACAAAGATATTAGACGAGACTACTTCACCAACCTCACCTTTGTAAATCAAAGGACATAGCCCGCCATACAGGAGTTCGTAGTACACTCAGGATTAAGATCAATCCATATATGACCATCTAGTAGATCGAAATAACTTTGTTTGTTTAACGGATATTATAAGAATGTCATTTCCATCTGGTTTCAGTCCTATATGGTCACATCATACAAGGTGCCTCCATTCTCATGTCTCTACATGAACAATCCCGGATCAAGATCGCCATACAAATATAAAATGGACCGCAGCTATAGATAAACCACAAACAAAGTACCCGCTTTATTTGCTCTCTATGGACTATTTAACATTACTAACTTCAGACTTAAATCCTCTTATGTATGACACTCATACACTAAGTCTGAAGGCATATAAGTAATTGACTGGTGCTTATACACACACGTATAACGCAAGCGCACGTATCGTTCAAGTAGTATAAAAAGTATCGATCCCACGAGGACTTAATACCTAATCTATTAATTTTATGAGGTCAATGTTTACTAGTATCTAACAGGTTGATTGATTGATTTGAAATGGTGATGATTCTAAATTTAAAAACAAGTAAATAAAATTGCACAAAAGTAGGTTTAAGAAAATTCAATATTAAAAACTATTTAGGGTTGTGATCTTTCTAATATCTTTTAAAAGATGAAGTGGTTATTTCATGGTTGTGTAATAAATCGGTTTACTAACCTGGAACACTAAATTATGCAAAAGCCTATGTCGATGGTCAGACGCAAATACCCAGTTTAACCCAATTGAACCATATGTCTATGTCAACCAAATTATCTGGATTCATTAAGTTTAAGTTCCAATTATGGCTACCCCCACCCGACAGGTATATGTCTATCCTGTAAGGAAATTTATTAAAGGGTTATCTATCCTCAAGGAAGATCGTGGGCTATTAAGTCTAAGGCTGAAACCTAAAATTCCTTTGTCAAGTTTATTTTAGATTTACTACATCAATCTTATTGGTGATCAGACAACAAGAAGCATTTAGCTTAAGACTTAATAAGTAAACCGTTAAATTACCCAAAGCCAAACTATAAAATAACCCCTTATAAACCGGTGATATTATAATTCATCACAACCCTAGATAACTAACTTAGTTACGACACATAACTAGGGCTAGTAAAAACTTAAAAGTAAAAGACATAAAGTAAAAATGCTGAAAAGTAATTGCGGTAAAGTAAAAGTTGAAAAGTAAATTACAATAAAATAAAATGCTAATGTAAAAGGATCAACTTTTACTATTTATTATTTAGATATCTCCCTTAATATAATATATTAACTGGTGATTATTTTACCAATCGTCCATATAGGCGGTAACCTGATTAAGTCAAATTAAGTCCAACAAGCCATAAAGGCAGAACCAAAATAAACCTGCCATATAGGCGGTAAGAAAATTTAATTACCAACCGACCAATCTGGATGCATCCTTGATTAGTCAGGTTTAAACCAGATTAAAATGAATTACCAACCGACCAATATAGCGGTATCCTTTTTAAGTCAAATTTTAAATAATGAATATATTATATTTAAGGGAGATTAATCTAAATAGCAAGAGTAAAAGAATTACCTTTCACCCTAGCATGGGGAAGTTACCTCCTCATGGTGAATAGTAAAAACTGTAAAAACTAAAGAAAATAAATTTCTATTATTACAGAACGTAATTAAAATTAATTACAAAACTAAAATTTAAAAGAAACTAGATAGAAAACTCCTTATTTACATCAGAGAATTCATAGAGGAAGGTACATCTGAAAATGAAATTCCGAGCTCTATTTATAGGCGTTAGTAGGGGGTCGGCGTCGCGACGCGCAGCTCGCATCGCGATGTGGGTGATTGTCGACGTGGCAGCTTCTGGTTCGTCGCGTGGGATTCTGGATAAGGTGATAAGGTGACACGTGGCAAGGCGACTGGGAGCTCAATGATTGTGACACGTGGCGGCTCGTGATTGGCTGATTTCAGATTATTATCTGCCACGTGTCAATTCGGATAAATGAGTCAATAATTGAGCTGACGTGGCGCTGATATGGCGCTGACATGGTGACACGTGGTGAAAGTGACTGTCGGCACCATAGAATAATGACACGTGGCACGCTGTGATTGGTTGATAATGATGTGGCGATGATGTGGCATGTTGACTCGGTCAACTGGTGATGTATATGATGATGTGGCAGACACGTAGAGTGACACATGGCGACATGTGGCGATGGCGACTGTCGGCACCGTAGGATGATGACATGTGGCACGGTACACGTTAGCAGATCGGCTGTGATGGTGACACGTGGCACGGCGTACGTTAGCAAAGTCAAACTTCTCAGATTCTGACTTGTGGACCCGGCGCACGTTAGCAAGTCTTGGTGCATGTTAGGCGTCGCGACGCCAATGGCTTGCGCGTCGCGACGCGCCAAAATTACCAAAATGCCATTTTTCCAATTTTCACTATTTTGGCCCCAAATCACCTCCAGAGAGTCCTGAAACTTTATTTATCTACAAAATAACACAAAATACATCAAAATATTCACAAAAATCAAGAAACTATATAAAATATTAGGTTAAATGAGTGGGAAATAGTGATATAATTACCACTCATCACACCCTCAAACCTAACATTTTGCTTGTCCTCGAGCAAAACATAGAGTAAAATAACATAAACATCTTTAAAATAAAATTTAACTAACCTACCCTTTAAGGTAGCATTTCTCCTTATGGTGCTCGCCTATTGGTAGCTTCAAGCTTATCGGTTATATTTTATTTTATTTTTCTCTATTCTTCTTTAATTCAATTTTTTCTTCTTTTTTTCATTCTTCTTTTTTTTTCTTTTCTAACCATACCATACATCATAACAGTAGCGGACCAAGACATACATCTAAGCAAATAGTCATTCATCGTCTAATAATTTTCTCAACTAGTCACTTTATCAACTACTTAGACTCTTACTGCTAGAAACCTACTTTGAAATGCTTACGAGCTAACCTAGATCCCATACTTAGTGCATTAGATAAGGGTAAATTGGGAACTTATCATTTTTTGAGATTTCATGCTAACATAATCAAATTCATTATTCGGACTTATACTTCACTACCTAAGACTCAATTTTTTTTAATAGCAGCCATTAAAACTAGCATGCATACACCCTCAAACTTAAAGTTTACCGTATCCTTAATGTAAAATAAACGTAAAGAACAAGAGTGAGGAACAAATCTACCTTGCTTAGGGTGTATCATTCCCATGTGCCTTTAGACCCTGCATTACGACGCATTGTGGTGTATATCACGACGCATACCGTTGCCACACTCTGCCTTAGTTTTATACAGTGACGCATCATGACGGACAGTGTCTATGTCGTGACGCACCACCCTTTAGCTTCTGGTCTGAGTTGGGCTGCGTGGGTTGTGTTAGTACATGCATAAATACACATGAAAACTGTTAAACATGCAACTGGCACACGATAAATAAAAAGAAACGAATGTAAAGAAAACTAAAAATAAATACGTCGGCTGCCTCACCGCTAGCGTTAAGTTTAACGTCTTCAGCCAGACATGATGTGATCCAGAATGAGCTCTGTTTGTTGGGCCAAGTTAACTTGAAGTTGTGGCTGATGGCATGGCTTGGTCAAATTGGTGTATTTGGGCCATTTTGGTGGATTTGGAAGATTCCTTGGGTTCTGGAGTTTGGTCCATACATGTGACTTTATGTAAGGCTTTATTATGTCTAAAGCAATATTAGAATGGGTCTTGGACGTGCATGGGCTGCCTTGATTGATTTTGGGCTTTATTTCTGAATGGTGCATTAGTAGTGGCGGGATTTGTACAGTCTTCGTATTTTAGATGTAACTCTCTCGTACGATGTCCGGTTTTTGTGATTCAAGTTGCATTCGAAAGGGAACTCATAGCTCTACAACTTTTTATCTTATATCAAAGTCCAGTTCAGATGTCTTCTTGGTCAAAATGAGGACGCAAAATATCCCTACGGTTTTTATATTTTATATTTTTTTAAGTTTATGTGTTGTTTAAGTGCTGGGGTGAACTTTAATTATATTACAAAGCCCATGCACGAAATTTTAAAGTATTTTATGTGTTATTGGGTTTATTTTACGAGGGTTTTATTATATTTGGGTAGAATTAGGGTTAGCCACATATTTAAAGGGGCATTATTCATTGTAATTGGGAATTAACTAAAAACATTTTTTTTTACAAAACAAAGTGACTTATGTTATCTTGAGGGAGTGGATTCTTCCTTGGTTCTACGAAACAAAAGCTTATCAATGTGTGGCAAGCGTTGTAGCGCTGTATCGCTGTTCACGATTCTCCAAAGAAATAAAGAAAGGTTCTTAAGGGCAAATTTCTTTAAGGGTTGGACTTGATCTTGGAAGGATTTTGTTCTTAAAAAATCAAGATTCGCGGTTCTTGGGGTTTAGAACACGTGGAGGGGTTTGCTTGGCTTTATTCCAGGCAGGTGTCTATCATCTGATATCATAGTGATTTTGGAGTGTTCGAGGTTGCTAAGCAGGTTGTGGTAAATTTTGCAATTGGGAAGTATGTTGACCAAGTAGTTTGTGACGTGGTTCTTATGTGTCATACACATATTTTATTGGTTAAGCCTTGGTATGAATTCAATAAAGTAGTTTATGATATGGATGAGAATATGTACAAATTTAGGTATAATGGAAAAATTATCAAGCTTGCTCATTTAACCCTACAAGAGGTCTATAACGAAGAGTTTTACATGCAGAGGAGTGAAGAAGAGTGGGCTAAAAAGAAAAGTGCGATTGCAGAGTTTGGAATGTTACTAGAAGAGCTTCCATAATTGATAGAGAAAAAGACATTAGCAAAATGTGAGTTAAAGAAGGATATGAGCGTAGCCTTGAGTAATGAAATGAAACATGTTGATGTTTCAATAAATAAGAGTGGGGTGGTTGATGGTGTCAATGATAGTGATGATATTGATGTGCGTGATAACATTATTGATCATGATTTAGTTGTTCAAGATGCCAATGAGTCGTTTGACGTTACTGTTAAGGGTGAATATCATATGGAGCAATCTGATGTTGGTTGTGAGGACATGAGGACAAAAAATCATTCATTGGCTTTATTGAATTTTGCTCACCTTAACCATTTTTTCCATGTGATTTTATTTTATTCCAGGATTCTCGTCACATTGATCTTGTCATTTTTATCTATGACCCGGGTTCGGATTCGAGGTCGAATCCTTTTCAAGAGAGGGAGAATGATGTGATCCAGAATGAGCTCTATTTGTTGGGCCAAGTTAACTTGAAGTTGTGGCCGATTGCATGGCTTGGTCAAATTGGTGTATTTGGGCCATTTTGGTGGATTTGGAAGATTCCTTGGGTTCTGGAGTTTGGTACATGCATGAGACTTTATGTGAAGGCTTTATTATGTCTAAAGCAATATTAGAATCGGTCTTGGACGTGCATGGGCTGCCTTGATTGATTTTGGGCTTTATTTCCGAATGGTGCATTAGTAGTGGTGGGATTTATACAGTCTTTGTATTTTGGACATAACTTTCTCGTCCGATGTCTGATGTTAGTTATTCAAGTTTCATTGGAAAGATAAATCGTAGCTCTACAACTTTGAAGCTTATATCAAAGTCCAGTTCGGATGTCTTCTTGGTCAAAATGAGGACGCAAGATATCCCTATGGTTTTTATATTTTATATTTCTTTTAAGGTTATGTGTTATTTAAGTGCTGGGCTGAACTTTAATTATATTACAAAGCCCATGCACGAAATTTTAAATTATTTTATGTATTATTGGGTTTATTTTACTAGGGTTTTATTATATTTGGGTAGAATTAGGGTTAGCCACCTATTTAAAGGGGCATTATTCATTGTAATTGGGAATAAACTAAAAACATTTTTTTTTACAAAACAAAGTGACTTGTGTCATCTTGAGGGAGTGGATTCTTCCTTGGTTCTACGGAACAAAAGCTTATCAACGTGTGGCAAGCGTTGTGGCGTTGTATCACTGTTCAAGATTCTCCAAAGAAATAAAGAAAGGTTCTTAAGGGCAAAGTTCTTTAAGGGTTGGACTTGATCTTGGAAGGATATTGTTCTTACAAAATCAAGATTCGCAATTCTTGGGGCTTAGAACACGTGGAGAGGTTTGCTTGGCTTTGTTCCAGGCAGGTTTCTATCAAGACGTGACCACTTAAATCCTTAGGGTGGCTTCAATTCAGGTGATGGGCCACTCATAATCGTACGCTCTTTTCTTCTATGTGGTTGTATATACTTGGACTGATTGGCACTAACCTTCTCCCCTCGATCTTCCACTCTCACCCATACTTGATTGCCTTTACTAGTGGTCGCAGAGGTTGTATGCACTGAATGCTCTTTTAATTTCTGTTTGGATGGGGTGGGTTCTGGTGGTTTGGCTGGGTTATATCGGGGTCACACGTTGCTTCAAATTGATGACACATTACATCTATATTGTAGTGGTCTTCCTGATTATTTGCCTTCTAGCCTCCACACCACCGCTTCATCAACCCCATTTATTATCTATGATTCCAAATTCTCCACTCTTTTTTCATTTACTAGCTCCATTAAAACTTTATCCTCCGGACTTGCTTGATCTCTCGTAAGGTCAAACATCCTGACAACCAACTCCTCTACATTCACTCGGAAGGTGAGGAGGCCTTTTGTATATCTATTATTGCTTCTGCAGCTGCAAGAAAGGGTATGCCCAAAATACATAGTGTACTTGCACTTCCTTCATGTCCAGAACGATGAAGTTTGTTGGATGATCAAAATCATATACCTTTACCATTATATCTATGATATTTCATTTGGGCATCATGATGGTTCTCTGAGAAAATTTTAGAGAGATGGCGATTGGTTATAGCTTATAATACCCAAATCTCTGCGCCATCAATAGAGGCATTAAGTTTATTCCCAACCCAAATCTTATAATGCTTTTGATTCACAATCCACAACAGTGGATTCTATAGTGAAAATGCCTAGATCTTTGCATTTAGTCACGGTTGTTCTTTGTAAGATTGCACTACACACCTCTGTAAGCCTTTCTCTTTGACCGTTTTGCCAACTTATGAAGTTGTAGCTCTTCTCTGTGTTTTCTTCTCCATATATTCCTCTAATTCTTCCTTTGACATTAACCGAGTTGGGAATGAAGTCCTTGGTTCATAGTGCAACTAAATTCTCTTGGGCTCTTACTTTATTGGTTTGGGGCTTATAGGTAGCTCATCACTTTGTACTCATTTATGACTAATTGTGATGACATTGCAAGAATCACTTCCATTCTCCTCTGGATTGGCTTTTGCGGTGCTTGGGAATGCTCATTGTGGGATATTGTTTGATTAATGGCAAGCTATCCAATTTGAGTTTGCAGTGCTCTCAAGGATGCCATTTGACTCTGAAACATGGCATTATATTTGGCTTCTTGCTTTTTATGCATATTTTTGAGCATTTACTCTAAGCCAGGCTCTTTGTCACACATTTGTCTATTACTTTAATGCTGGCATCCTGGGAGAACATTGTATCTTTCTTGTAGTCATGCCCCTCGCTTGTTCTTCCATCAAATATTAAGGTGATCCTTCAACCCAGGGTTGTAGCTGTTTGAGTAGAGGTCGTGGCCTTGTCTGTTGTAATCACTGATAAAATTCATAGACTCGCAATATAAAGCGTATGGCTCTACAATTTGGTTCCCCACATACGTTGTACTTGTAACTCATGTATTGTTCACAGCCTGCATACTCTGGACCTCCAGGTATTTAAAAATTCACTCTAAATGGTCATTTATCGATGTGTTTGTTCCAACCTCATAGACTCCTACTGCTCGCTGATGCATACTTCTTTTTGTTGGCCATAACGTATTGTTATTATCCATATTTTCCAATAAGTACTAAGCTACATTCTCATCTTTGGCCACCCCCAACAGCTGTATCCACCATGGTCTTCATTATGGCGAAGATCCCAGTGTAGAAGGTCTGTACTTGCAGCCATTTTATGATCTCGTGATATGGACATTTACGCAGTAGGTCTTTTTACCTCTCACATGCCTCGTATAAGGACTCTGAATCACATTGCATGAATGATATGATGTCATTACACAACTTTGTTGTTCTAGTTGAAGGAAAATATTTGGCAAGGAACTTGGTTGCCAAGTCTGCCCATGTCGTGATAGAACTTTCTGCTAATGACCGGAGCCATCCCTTATATCTATCCTTTAAGAAGTACGGGAACACACGAAGGTGAATTGCTTCTTCTACCCCTTTATTGAAGTTGAATGTGCTACAGACTTCGAGGAAGCTATGTACAAGACCATTCAGATCATCATTCGAACCACTTCTAAACTGTACAGATTATTGTATCATTTGGATACATGTCTTGATATGGCATGCGTTGGCCTGAATGAGTGGTAGGAAGATACAGGATTTAAGTCCATCTATTATTGGTATCGTCATGTCCTGAATTAGAATTGGTGTTGTTACGCCTAGAGGTTCAGGGTGTTGGTCGTTCATGATGCTTGAAATCAAAGAAAATAAAATAAAATAAAAAGATAAGAATGAAAAAGAAATAAATTTTTAGTTAAGCAAGTAGAGTGTTTGTCCTAATATTAAATAAGAAAAATAAAATAAGTCTATGGGAATGTGCCAAAAACTTGATCGCGATTTTAGTACTGCACACAAGTACACGTATCGCTCAAGTAATATAGTGATAAAAGTCAGATATCGTGCCCACAAGGACTTATTACTCCTCTTATTAATACTAAAACTAACTAACTTAACTAAAAATAAACAATTGATTGCAAGAGAGTGATTAATAAAACTAATTGACTAAAAGACTAAGTAAAGAACAAATAAATAACTTTTGGAGAAAACCTTATATGCAAGAAGAATTTAGGGGTTTAACTTTACCTAAGCATGCAAACAATGGGTTCATGAACTTTTCATTCATTTGGCTTGTTGTTATGAATTATTAACCTAGCGCACTAAATTATCTACAAGCCTCTTTCGATGGTCAGATATAAATATTTCAATAGTCATTGTAGTATAGTGGTGAGTATTTCCGCCTGTCATGCGGGTGACCCGAGTTCGATCCCCGACAATGGCACCAAAAATGTGATAGGTATTTTACTACCGCACGTATCGCTCAAGCAATATAGTGACAAAAGTCAGATATCATACCCATAGTGACTTATTATTCCTCCTATTAATATTAAACCAACATACTTAACTAAAACTAAATAATTGATTATAAGAGAGTGATTAATAAAACTAATTAACTAAAAGACTAAGCAAAGAACAAATAAATAACTTTTGGAGAAAACCTTATATGCAAGAAGAACTTAGGGTTGTAACTTCACCTAAGCACGCAAACAATGAGTTCATGTATTTTTATTCAATTGGATTGTTGTTATGAATTATTAACATATAATGCTAAATTATCTACAACTCTCTTTCGATGGTCAGGTAGAAATATTCTAATTAAACCAACAAAATATATGTCTATGTTAACTAGCTTAAACCAAATCCATTATGATCAAGTTCTAATATTGGCTACGCATTCCCTGCAGGTATATGTCTATCCTGCAGGAAAATCTATTCACACAAATAGATCATGAGCTATTATTCCTAAAGCTAACCCAAATTTCCTATGTCGAGTTCTATTACTGGTCAGATAATAAAACATGCATTGAAACACATAAAATAATAAATAATCACATAACATACCCAATAGAATAAAATATACAAATCAATTAATTAAATATGTGTTTGGATCCATTACAACCCTAGATTAATGATTTAGCTACTCATAGTATTCAATAAACATATGCTAATCATTTTTACAAAATAATAATGCATAAAGAATAAGCTAGAGAATGAAGGGAAGAAAAAACTCTCGTTTGCAAGCTTCGGTTTCAATCTCCAGCACCAGTTGAAGCACTCATTCTTGTCTTACTGTAGGTGTTATTCTATTATTTTAAGGCTCCAAAAGTATGTTATGGATATTTTTTATGACTTAGACGAGCTTATTTTTATATAGGAGGCCCTATGAGCTTTCCTTCTTAAGAAATCAGAGTTCTTCACTCACTAGAAATCGCATCCATGTCACGATGCTTAGAGCTTGGCGTCACAACGCTGGCTCTTTTGAATCAGACGTCCCGACGCGCAACAATCGGTGTCGCGACGTGCATAAAAATTAAGAGTTTGTCTTAAAATTACACTAGTGGGCGTCACGACTCGCTAACCAGCATCGAGACGTGCTTGCTGGACTCTGGAATATGGCCTTATTTTACTCTGAATTTGCTGATTCATCGCTCGTTGAGTCCAATTGAGTCGTATTATGATTAAGTCTTACAAAACATACCCAAAGTGCATCAAAGCGTTCATGTAACTCGAGATAACACACAAAATGTAAGATAAAATAGCGGTAAATACAGACATATTGACCACTCATCAGTATTCATCCATATGTTGTTGCCTCGGGTCATTAAGCTTTGGTGCATGTTGCCTTAGAGTGTCAGACCTCGCCTCACTACATTGTGCAAAGTTTTTCCCTAACCAATGCTCGACATCATCTACCATAACTCTCACCTCAATGGATATCGGAGCAAATCTTTTGTCCAAGCTCTTGAAGAAGCTCTCAGGATCAAATACCATAGGTTTTCCGTCACTGTCTTTCAACATTGTAATTAACCTTTAAGAATGTTAGTAAATAAAATCAAGAAATAGTCTTCATAACTCAAACATCTCATGGTACTCCACTCGTGTTTACGCTCTTTAGGCATTTTCTTGAAGTTGTTCTCTCACTCACTGCCTTTAACTAATCTATATCCTCTTAACAAGTTCTTGAAATGAACTAATACTCAAATCAAAATATAGCAATCAGTGTTGTTTACTTACCAACCAAGATCCACGAAGCAAATTAAGACTCAACGAAGCAAGCAACAAAGAATCAAGACGTATTATAAAAAAACACATAATCAAAAGTAAAGAAACTAGATGCACAAAGGAATAAACAAGGAAAACTCACATTCTAGATGTGGTGAATCGGATAATTTGGAATTGTTTGCAATTTCGAAAAAAAAAATTGGTGTTTCACTAGAAGTTTCAGTGAAATCCCCTCCACGAACACCTCCTTTGTAAAATGCAACCAACCAAATTCGATCAAAAAATTTGAAAATTTTATTCTTTTTTTTTTGGAACACCTCCTAAATAAGCAACCCCTAATCAGCCCCCCTTACTTTTGACCACATTAGTTTTAGTAAGCAAGGGATCGAATCTGTCAGGATTTTGGGAGAATTAAATTAGCGGGATTAAGGAAACTGAATCTGACGGAATTGAAGGCAAATCAAATCTTATGCTATTATGGAAATAAAATTGACTCTATTATTGGAAATAAATCTAACTTATTTTGGAAACGCAATCCTCTATATTATGGAACGAAATAGACTCTATTTTGTAAATGATAAATATGACTCTATTATGGACAAAAACTTGAATATATTATGGAATGAAATCACCTCTATTATGGAAAGGATAAATCTGACTCTATTATAAGAATATATATTGCGTGATTAAGGAAATGCAATCAGCTAAATATTTCTTTCCCAATTATGCGAAGCAAGGATCCCTAAACACGTATGCATTAAGGTAACTTTATGACTAATGACATCAAAATAAGGAAACCCAATATAAAAAAACTATTAGGTTCGTGTTTTTATTTTAGAGAGCTGACATAACATCAACTTACACAAGAATATCAAGATTTTCAACCCTAGAACGTTGATGCATTAAGGTAGAAAGATATAGTTATTATTTGACTCACGGATGCAAGGAAAATCAAGAAAAGCAATAACAAATGAAAGAACGCAAGAAAGTGAAAGATATGACATAATCTTCAGAACCATTGCTATGATAACTAACTGATGTGAACCCAACAAGAACTATGTAATATGATCCAGAATTGGCTTGGTCAGATTGGTATATTGAGCCATTTTTATGGATATGGAAGATTTCTTTAATATCTAGCTTCCCACCTTTTTGTAGAGTTGTCTTGGGTTCTGGATCTTGGGCCATACATGAGACTTTCTATGAAGGCTTTATTATGTTTAAGTCATGTATGTAATAGGTCTTGGATGTTCATGGGCTTCCTTGATTGATGTTGGGCCTAATTTCTGAATGGTACATTACCAGTGATAGGATTTGCTCAATATTAATATTTTGGCTGTAACATTCTCATTCGATGTCCAATTTTGGTGATTCAAGTTACGCTTGAAATAAGACTCGGAGATCGACAAATTTATAGTTCACGGTAAAGTCAAATTCGGACTCCTTTATGATCAAAATACGAACTCAATTTATCCTTACAGCTTTCACATTTTATATTTTTAAGATTATATTATGTTTAAGTGTTGGGCTGAACTTTAATTTAATTAGAAAGCCCATGCACAAAAATTTAAAGGATTTTATATGTAATTGAGTTTATTTTACTAAGGTTTTATTATGTTTAGGTAGAATTAGTATTAGCCACCTATTTAAAAGGAATCATTCATTGTAATTGATAATTAACAAAACAAAGTGACTTATGTCATCTTGAGGGAGTGGATTCTTCGCTGGTTCTATGGAAGTAAAGCTTATCAACGTGTGGCAAGCATTGTGGCGCTGTATTACTATTCAATAAAAAAATATTAAGAAATGTTCTTAAGGGCAAGGTTCCTTAAGGGTTGCACTTGATCTTGGAAGGATTTTGTTCTTAAAAAATCAAGATTCTTGGTTCTTGGTTCTTGGGGCTTAGATACATGGAAGGGTGTTATTGAAATCAAACATAATGAGGTTCTTATCTTTTGGTATTAGAGCTCAGGGTTTCGAGATCAAGGTTTTTCTATCTTTTATCTTTGCATCTTTTTTTAATTAATTTTTTCAATTCTTGTTTGTGTCAGTTAGTCAGTTCTGATTCTTGTATAGATTCTTGCATATTTTCTTTTGTTTCGTGTTTATTCTTTGCAGTTCAGTTTCTTGTGTTATATTCGTGTGTTTTATGTTTTCTAATTGAATCTTGAGTGCTAATATAGTGTTAGTGCATGATAATAGCTTATAGAATTCAGTTCTTGATGTTTTGAGTCAATTAGAGTCATTTTTCATGCAAAAGTCTAGTTAGATTCGAATCTGTTTCAGTCCCAATTTTCCAACCGCGCACTGATTTTTAAACGGCTGTAATTTTTTTTCTAGAAATAGTAACGAGACCCATAATATATTATTTTCATGTACTCGATGAGATCTAGTCAATAATGCACAGCCAAAGGCCGGATGGTCTCATATCGATTCCCATTTCTAGCCCAAATATTAGTTACGAGATTGATTATTTTGAGTCAGTTTAAATATTTGTTTTCTAATCAGTTCTGAATCATTTTTTTGTTTAATTTGCATGCATAATAAGAGTTTAGAGAGTCATTAGAGCCATTATAAAAAAATGAATTTAGATGTGTGCAAGAGAAATAAGAAAAGTTTGATAAATTATCTTGTGTATTAAGTTGTGCTAGGGATTGCCTTAGTGTTCCTTAATCAAAAATGAAATTTTTGGTTGAGTTTGTCACTAAGTTTACGACTTTGATATTTTTTTCTGTTTTATTTTGAATCTCATTTGGTCTTCTTTAGTTTTTTTTAGAGTTTTTTTTTTGTGTCTTGTCTTTGTCATTGTTTTAGTCTTTTCTTCCTTCTTTAGTTTGTTTTGTCAAGATGATAAGTGTGTTGGTTGATATTATGAGACAATCAAGAGATAATATCTTTTGTACTAGGGTATTCATGAAAGATGAGGTGTGTAGTGTGATTATTGATAGGGAATATTAGGCTAATTTATTTAGTTCCAGTCTTAGAGAGAAATTGAGGTTTTCATTGCTAAATCATTATAAGCCTTATGTGTTGCGAGGTTTGCCTAATTTTGATGAGGTTAAGGTGGAGTATCAAGTTATGGTTGCGTTCACTACTAGGAGGTTTCGTGATGAGGTATTGTGTGATGTGGTGCCTATGCTTGATTGCCATATACTGTTGAGTGGTTTATAGAAGTATGATAGGCAATTATGGCATCATGTTGAGAGGAATAGGTACATTTATGTCACAAATGGGAGGTCAGTGATTCTTTCTCTTTTAACACTATAACAAGCCTATACATATCAACTAATAATGGAGAGGAGAATTGAGGTTGAATATAGGGAAAAAAAGAGTTACCGAGTGCTTAGAAAATAAACTCGCTAATGATGTTGTGAATGAATAAGAAAATATTAGCATGGTAGTGAGTGAGCAAGTAGTGAAGAGTGAGTGTGATGTAGAGGTTGTTGCTATTGTTGAGGTGGATGACTTAGCTGTTATTGGTGATGATAAATTTGAAGCTCAATGCATAGCTAAATGTATTGATGGTGAAACTACATGTGTAGCCGAATGTGTTGAGAGTTTTGAGCATTCAAATGAGAGTAGTGAGTCAGGAAATACTTGGGTAAAAACTTGTGAGAGTGTTGTGAGTCTTGAGCATGTGGTATTTGTTGTGAATGTGATTGAGAATGTGAATGTTATTAGGAATCTCAATGAGGTAAAGAGTGAAATTACAAGAGAGTTTGAAAAAGAAAATAGTAAATAAGAGAGAATGGAAAATATGCGTTTTCATAACATTGACACTATTAGAGTTGGTGCTCGGTGATCCAATTTTTGTTGTATTTCCTTGTAAATAAATATGTAAAATTTTTATTATGAATAAATAAACTATTTCATCAATATATTCTCATTCTATATATGGTAAAGACGTAATAGACCTTAGGATGATTAGTTATGATACAGTTGCAAGAACTTCACAATTGACATTGAGTTGTATCATAACAGTATTATTTTTAAACATCTCCTGCTCAAGGTTTACATTACTTGGTCAGTAAGTAAACCCATAGAGACTGGTACATGTCGTATGTAGGGATCTTGGATTTTAATGGTTATTACTCAATTAACCATCAATCATGGAGACTCATGTATTCTTGTAGGTGTTTATAATGGATAAACACTGAATGACTCATCGAAGATTCTTAATAGATAGTATACCTACGTCAATAAGAATCTTCTCGAGTTGAGGAGCATAGTGATTCTTTGACTTGAGATACCACTTTGGATAAATGATCTTATTATGAGTGTCACACACAATAGGATTTAAGTCTTAAGTTAGTAATCTAAAATAGTCCCAATAGTGCAAATAAAGAAAGTACTTTATTTGTGGTTTATCTATAGTTACGGTCCATTCTATAATTGTATGGTGACCTTGATCCGGGATCGTCCATGTTGTGACATAAAAATAAAGGCACCTTGTATGATGTGATCATATAGGTCTGGACCCAAATAGAAATGGGTTTCTTATAATATCCGTTAAATAAAGAAATTCCTGTCAATCTACTAGATGGTTATATATGGATTGATCTGAATCCTGAGTGTACTGTAAACTCATGTATAGTAGGTCTTGTCCTTTGATTTACAATGGTGAGCTTGGTGTAGCAATCCCGACCAATAGCTACGTACTTTGGGGACATATTTTGTTGTGTAGCTGGAGACATTTTACATAGATATAGAGTTCACTCTTTCTTGCCAGAAGTGGAGAAGTATCTTTCTTAAGGGTTGATTCAGTACTTGAACTATTAGAGCGCTCAAGTCTTTCTATTGCGAATCGAAAGATTAATATCCATAATGGTTATAAATAAATTGTTCATTAGAGAATCAATGGTACTTTAGGTAAAAATAATTAGAAGGGTATAGCGAATATTATGACCCGTCTTTAATTTTGAGATAATCGTGAAGGGCCAATCCGTATGTAATGACTATATCGATGGACACCGACGTAATTCAGCATTTATTATTTATCTACGAAAACGAGAGTAAAGCTTTGGGTTTTTAGTGGAATAACCTGAAGTTAATAATTCAGAATATTTAATTAAGAGTTTAATTAATATTCCGGGATTGTTGGAGATCAGAACTGTATGTCAATTTGGTCCTCATGCTAGCTCGATATACTGTAGTAAATTAAATATAATTGATAGTCCAATCATATACTCACATAAATATATATTATTATTAATAATAGGATTAATAATATACTTTGTCACACATGAGACCTTATGTTACATTAAATATAAAGTTTTCATTAAATAAATGATTATGAGATAATCATTTAAAATATTAAAAGGTTTGTAATTATTTTATTATATTTTATAATTTAATATATTATTTTGGAAATGGATAAATTTAAAATTTAATTTTAAAACCTTTCATTTACCAAATTAGTAGTTACACATTTTAATTAGTAAAATATTAATGTCTTGATTGTGACATTGAATAAAATATTTAATGCTACATAATTTAGCCCAATGCTGAAACTCAGTGGGGAGGGGAATGGATTTTTTCACTGCCTAGTTCATTTTGGGGATATGCATTACAAACAACGATATAAATCCTTAATATAGTTCCATCTAAGTCTGTTCCTAGTACTCTGTTAGAGTTATGGAGTGGTCGTAAAGCTAGTTTACGATATTGCCACATATGGGAGTGTCCAGCATATGTACTAAAGAATAAAACTATAAAGTTGGAGCCATTTTCTCAGGTGCGCCTATTTATAGGCTATCCTAAAGAGACTAGGGGTGAGTTCTTTTATATTCAGGAAGATAATAAAGTGTTTGTGTCGACAAATGATATGTTTCTTGAGGAGGACTATATGTGGGAGTTCAAACCTCGAAGTAAAGTGTTACTCGAGGAGTTACTCGCTGGTTCGACTAGTTAATTACTTGGGATCCAGATTCTTCGGGATCGCAAGAGACGATTGTTAGCTATGTCTCAGGCATCCTATATCGACAAGATCCTTGTGCGATTTGGGATGCAGAATTCCAAGAAAGGCATTTTTCCTTATTGAAATGGAATTAATTTTTCAAATGAACAGTCTCCTAAGACACATCAATACGTTGAGGAAATGAGACATATCTCATATGTCTCAGTAGTTGGTAGTATCATGTATGTTATGTTATGCACGAGATCGGACCTCTATTATACAGTGGTAGTAGTCAATAGGTTTCAGTCTAACCCAGGATTAGATCATTGGGTGGCTATGAAACATATTCTAAAGTATCTTGAGAGAGTGAGAAATTATATGCTTGTATATTCTCGTAAATATATGATCCTTAGGGGATATACTGACTCTGATTTTCAGATGGATGTCGATTCTAGGAAATCAACATCTGGATCAGTGTTATCCCTAGGTGGTGGGGCCATTGTGTGGAGGAGCATAAAGCAATCTTGTATTGCTGACTCCACCATGAAGGCTAAGTATGTAGCAACTTACAAAACAGCTTAGGAAACAATCTGGATCCGAAAATTATTGGGAGATCTGGAAGTTGTTCCAGATACGGATAAACCACTCACACTTTATTGCGATAATAGTGGTGCAATGGCGAATTCCAAATAACCAATAAGCCACAAAAGGGGAAAACATATAGAGAGAAAATATCATCTCATCATGGAGATAATGTAGAGAGGTGATGTTTCTATCATGAAGATTGCATCCGTATTTTTTTACCTGGTTTATCCGTTTACAAAGACTTTGTCGGCTAAAGTGTTTGAAGGTCACCTAGAGGGTCTAGAATTATGTGACATGTCTCATTTGCTTTAGTGCAAATATGAGATTGTTGGGATATATTCCCCAGAGCTTCATGTAATGCAAACGAAATTATTTATTATGAAATAAAAGATGCATTATTCATTTATCAAATGTTTGATTTAAATCGCATATTGTAAATTATCTTGTTTACCCTTGATTACTCATGTGCCTTCAGACTTAGTGTATGAGTGTCATAGACAATAGGATTTAAGTATGAAGTTAGTACTCTAAAATAGTCCATAGAGAGCAAACAAAGCGGGTACTTTATTTGTGGTTTATCTATAGTTGCGGTTCATTCTTTAATTGTATGGTGACTGACCGGCGTAAACACACATGTATAACGCAAGCGTACGTATCGTTCAAGTAGTATAAAAAGTATCGATCCCACGAGGACTTAATATCTAAACTATTAATTTTATGAGGTCAAATGATTACCAGTATCTAACAGGTTGTTTAATTGATTTGAAATGACGACGATTCTAAATTTAAAGACAAGTAAATAAAATTGTTCGAAAGTAGATTTTAAGAAAATTCAATATTAAAAACTATCTAGGGTTGTGATTTATTTTAATATCATTTTAAAGATGAAGTGGTAATCTTATAGTTGGATAAAATATTGATTTATTAACCTGGAACACTAAATTATGTAAAAGCCTCTTCCGATGGTCAATTACAAATACCTAGTATAATCCAATTGAACCATATGTCTATGTCAACCAAATTACCTAGATTCATTAAGATTAAGTTCCACTTATGGCTACCCCCGCCCGACAGGTATATTCCTATCCTGTAAGGAAATCTATTAAAGGGTTATCTATCCTCAAGGAAGATCGTGGGCTATTGAGTCTGAGGTCTTAAACTTAAAATCCCTATGTCTAGTTCATTTTAAGTTTACCTAATCAATTTAATTAATGGCCAGTTAATTAAAGAGCATTAAGATTAAGACTCAATAAATAAATCTTTATATTACCCAAATTATAATCTAACCCTTATAAACCGGTGATATTGGATTTCATCACAACCCTAGATAACTAACTTAGTTATGACACATAACTAGGGCTAGTAAAAACTTAAAAGTAAAAACCATAAAGTAACATTGCTGAAAAGTAATTGCAGTAAAGTAAAAGCTTAAAAGTAAAAAAAAATAAAATGCTAAGGTAAAAGGAATTATTTCTACTACTACTTATTTAGATATCTCCCAGTAAAATAATATATAAACTTGTGATTATTACCAACCAGCCATATAGGCGGTAACCTGATTAAGTCAATTTAAGTCCAACCAGCCATAAAGGCGGAACCAAAGTAAACCAGACATAAAGGCGGAACCAAAATAACCAGCCATAAAGGCGGAAAAGAATTTTATTACCAACCGACCAATCTGGCGGTATCCTTTCTTAGTCAGGTTTAACCAAGTTAAATTGATTTACCAACCGACCAATATAGCGGTATTCCTTTTTAAGTCAAATTTTAAATAGTAAATATATTATTTTTAAGGGAGATTAATCTAAATAGCAATAGTAAAAGAATTACCTTTCACCCTAGCATAGGGAAGTTACCTCCTCATGATTGAATAGTAAAAACTGTAAAAAGTAAAAGAGTAAATTACTATTATTACAAAACGTAATTAAAATTATTACAAAACTAAAAACTAAAAATTAAAACGAAACTTAAAGAGAGAATAACTCCCTATTTACATCAAAGAAATGGGAGAGAATGGTACAATGAAATCTGAAATTTCGAGCTCTATTTATAGGCGCGGATAGGCCTCGGGCGTCGCGACGCTGGAAGGGTTCAGCGTCGCGACGCTGGAACAGTGAATCGTGGCACAATGACGGCTTGACACGTGGTGATTCGGATAAGAAGATAAGGCGATACGTGGCGAGGCGGCTAAGAGCTCAATGATGAAGCTGACGTGGCGCTGACGTGGCGATGACGATTGTCGGCACCATAAGATTGCGACACGTGTCACTTTGTGATTGGCTGATGATGACGTGGCGTGTTTACTCGATTGACCTGCTGACGTGGATGATGACGTGCCATGATGCGTGGCAAAGGTTGACTCATTGACTGATGACGTGGCGATGACATAGGATGACACGTGGCACACGTGGCAATTGTGAGTGTCGGCACCGTAGGATGATGACACGTGGCACGGCGCACGTTAGCAAAGTCAACTTCTCAAATTCTGACCCGTTGACCCGGCGCACGTTAGCACTGTTCGGCGCAGGTTAGGCGTCGCGACGCTGAAGGTCCTGGCGTCGCGCGACGGGAAATTACCAAAATGCCATTTTTTGCCGATTTTCACTGTTTTGGCCCAATCACCCAGAATGTCCTGAAACTTTATTTATCTACAAAATAACACAAAACATATCAAAATATTCACAAGACTCAAGAAACTATACAAAATATTAGGATAAATGAGTGGAAATAGTGATAGATTTACCACTCATCACACCCCCAAACCTAACATTTTGCTACTCCTCGAGCAAAACATAGAATAAAATAACATAAACATCTTTAAAATTTAACTAAGCCATTTCGTAGGGATCACGATTGCATTTAGCGTATGCAACAAGCCTTTAAACCCCTAGGTGTCCCTAGTGGACGAGTGTAGTCTCGTGAGGGTTTACAGCAATGATACCCACAAACATTTTACAAAAGTAAAAAGGTAGTGAAACTAATGCACACAAAAGCAAAAAGAGAAGCGAAAAGAGAATAAAGAAGTTAGTGACTAATCAGGTGAAACTTCTACTCCAAGTTACTAGTTGTTTTGTTTCTTTTTAAATTACCGAATAAGTAAATTCTCTGATTATTTTTACCATTCTTCATATACACAGCCAACAAAATATTAAACAACTCATTTTTGCCCACAATAGTCATAAGTGCAGTTGAAAGAGAGTAATATTTTTGTCTTAAAGTTCTATCAGAATACACACCTTTTTGTAGCAATAGAATAATTTTTCTGATTTTTATGATTTTTTTCTTTGATTTTTTTCTCTATTTTTTATTTATATACAATATCTTCCATCCATGTAACGAGTGTTGGGTCGGTGGCTCCCAAACCAGTTGGCTTTAGGGCACCAGGTGTTAAGACACACCCCTACGGACTTAATTACTCGGACTTCAGATATATATATTTTTGCAGCATCTTTGATCCATGTAGCGAGCTTTGGGCCAGTGACTTCCAAACCAGTTGGTTTTAGGGCACTAGGTGTTAAAACACCCTTACAGACTTAATAACTCGGATCTCAGATTTTTTTTTTTTTACCCCATTGCTTTTTGAGATGCTTCCTCCAATTAAACTAGAGCACTGAATATTACAGACTTTTCAATTTTAGCTCATGTCTGTATGTTACTATGTATGTTGATAATACCTGCCAACTGAGCATATGAAGATTCATTTTAGTCAATTTTATGGAGAATTCACAAATTAAATAATTTAAAAGGAAATAAACAAAAATTAACTTGTTTCGAAATAGGTTTGAGATACGTCTCAGGAGTGGAAATTCCTTACTCGGCTATCTCTTACCAATTTCACCTTTTTAGTCAAAAAAAAAAACACAAAATATTTTTGTAATTTTTGAAAAAATTTCAATTTTTTTGTATTTTTTGAAAAATTTGGAACAAAAACAAAAACAACATACAACTAAAAACAAGATATTAATCAACTAATTTCCTCCCCCAAACCTAAATGAGACATTGTCCTCAATGTCTTAAACATTAGAAGAATAGTTTAGAAGATAATACCTGGTTCGCTGAAATTTTACAGGAAATTAAAGGTTAAGATCCAGATTAATTCAACGCCTCTTACCACGATCGTCCTCGGACCAATTTATCTTTGAAATGATAGGGTCAACTTTTGGTTCATAGGCTATGAGTTGGTCAATTAGATCTGGAGAGCAGTTCTGGCAGTAAATAGGAGTTCTTTTAAAGGTTTTGATATGAACCCATTTCTCCGAACATCATCAAGAAACACACAAAGAAAATCATAAAACCCATCAACGTGTACAGCCAATTGGTTTCTGGTGTATGTTCAGGTTCGCCCAAGATAGTACAATAAAAATTTCCTCCAATGTGCCCAAGCCACCTGGCAAAGCAATAAAAGCATCAGCACGGTTAATCATTTCTACCAGTCGTTCAGACATACTTGGCACGATTAATTCTTCTCTGTTTGATGGTTCAATAAGATTTGCCTCTGCCAAGGGTTTTGGGATGATTCCTAAAACGTGACTGCCTCCTTCCTGTACGGCCTTTGAAACGATCCCCATAAGTCCGAGATTACCTCCGTCGTATATTAAGTGCATATTCCTTGCAGCTAAGACTCGACCCAATTCCTGTGCTGCTTCTATGTATTGTGATTTAGTACCAACAATAATACCGCAAAACACACAAATGTTTTCAACTCGTCTTCTTGAAGTGGCTTCCATTTCTTACTCTGGATGTCTTCAAAAGTGCAATGATGAGTTGAATTTATAATACCTGAAAAGGGTGAGTAAAAATAGCACAAGTATCTTCCAAAGGACGATTAGTAGCAAAATAGTAAAATAGATCGTGATAGTCAACAAGATCTGGATCCTGTCATAGGAAATAAAAGAAAACAACAAAACAAATCACAATTATTAGAAAAGACAAAGGGATATAATATGTACAAGAATTTACAGCTTGATTAACGTCTATGCGTCAGGGACAAGCTTCCCATCCAATTTTCTTATAAATTGGCAAACAGGGTCTTTTTGAGTCAGATTCCCAAGACTTAATTGTTGTCTTTCTTTTTGAAATTGTGTATGTAATCTGCGAAAGTCTATGTGAACATATCCACTGGGATGCCTCTCAAGAGTCGAAGATATATCATCTAAAGACTCCTTACTCAAGCCATCCCTAATGAATTTAATTTTGTCTTCGCGATTAACAGACACCATTCCTAAAGAGCGACAACGAGTATTGCAATTCCAACGTGCACATTTGTAACAAACACCCATTTGTTTAGCTCTTCGTTTCTTTGCATAGGTGCTTCTTCCAAAACCAGGCAGATGTGAAATAAAATAGTCAGAAGACTCACCTGCCAATCGGACTCGTGCTTCAATTACCCAACGAATGTCATTGGGAACACCATAGATCGTCAATAACCTCATTCGTTCCAAGCGAGCTTTGTAGACTTTCATCAGAGATTTTTGAGGGAGAGAAGGAAATTGCTTGTGAAGATTTGCGAGAGCTTCTTCCATCTTAAAATGACTTAATCTGCAAAACCTAAACACACAAAATTAAATCACACCAAATCACAATATATACAAAAATTGCATGGGTTGCCTCCCTGCGAGCGCTAAGTTTAAAGTCGTCAGCTAGACGTGACTGCTCGAACGTTTATGCTGGATCTGAAAGTGTGACACTTTCTTTTTATCGCTCAAATGATTCTCCCCAGTAGTGCTTGACACACTGACTGTTAACTTTGAATGTGTTGTTGGTATTGGGATCTAGTAACTCAATAGCTCCATATGGTAAAACCTGAGTGATCACAAATGGTCCAGACCACCTAGATTTCAACTTTCCAGGGAAACGTTTCAACCTCGAGTTGTACAACAACACATGCTGCCTTGGTTCCAATTGTCTGTGCACTATTTTTCGGTCATGCCATGTTTTGGTCTTTTCCTTGTACAATTTGGCATTCTCATAAGCCTGTAGGCGAAATTCCTCCAATTCATTGAGTTGGTGAAGTCTTTTCTCTCCTGCAGCTTGTGAATCAAGATTCAACTTCTTCAGTGCCCAGTACGCCTTGTGTTCAAGCTCAACTGGCAGATGGCATGCTTTCCCGAACACCAATCGATATGGGGACATACCAATGGGTGTCTTGTAAGCTGTCCGGTAGGCCCATAATGCATCATCTAGTTTTGTTGACCAGTCACTCCTTGTTGATCCAACGATCCTTTCTAGGATTCTCTTGATCTCCCTGTTTGAAACCTCAACCTGTCCATTTGACTATGGATGGTAAGCAGTGGCAATCTTGTGAGTAACTCCGTATTTGGATAGGAGTGCATCGAAGTATTTGTTGCAGAAATGAGAGCCACCATCGCTGATGATTGCTCGAGGTGATCCAACCGAGTGAAAATGTTCTTTTTCAGGAATTTGATCACCACTTTTGAATCATTGGATGGCAATGCAATTGCTTCGACCCATTTGGAGACGTAGTCTACAGCAACCAGGATATACAGGTTTCCAAATGATGGAACAAAGGGTCCCATGAAATCAATACCCCATACATCGAATATCTCCACTTCCAGAATGTTTTGCAACGGTCCTTCGTTTCTCCTTGAAATATTCTCCGTTCTCTGGCACCTGTCACATTGAAAAGCAAAAAGATAAGCATCTTTAAAAAGTGTGGGCCAGAACAAACCTGATTGAAGAACTTTTGCTGCAGTTTTGTTTCCGCTGAAGTGTCCGCCGTATGGTGATGAATGACAGTGTTGCATAACACTGTTGACATCCTCATGTGGAACACACCGTCTCAATAATTGATCAGCACACCGTTTGAACAGGTACGACTCATCCCAGACATAGTGCTTGACTTCTTTGAAGAACTTCTTCCGTTGCTGAGTTGTCCATTCCAACGGCCATTTTCCTGACACAATGTAGTTGACATAGTCAGCATACCAAGGGATTTCCTGTTGTTTCATGGAAAACAGCTATTCATCTGGAAAAGTTTCTTTGATTGATAATTCTTTGCCAGCTGTTTCTCCATTCTCGAGCCTCGATAGATGATCTACCACCTGGTTTTCTGTTCCTTTCCTGTCTCGAATCTCCACGTCGAATTCTTGCAAAAGAAGTTTCCAACGGATCAATATGGGTTTGGCATCTTTCTTTGTGATCAGATATTTGATTGTTGAATGATCTGTGTAGACCACCATTTTGGGACCCAACAGATAGGAGCGGAATTTGTCAAAAGCGTACACAACTGCTAGCAACTCCTTTTCAGTGGTTGTGTAGTTGAGTTGAGCTTCATTTAAATTTCTACTGGAGTAGTAAATGGTGTGGAAAATCTTTGTTTTGCGTTGTCCCAAAACTGCACCTACAGCAAAATCACTAGCATCGCACATTACCTCAAATGGAAGGGTCCAGTCTGGTGCTATTATGATGGGGGCAGAAATCAGCTTCTGTTTTAAGATCTCGAAAGCTTCCTGGCATTCTTGGTGAAGTTGAAAGGCACATCCTTTTCCAGAAGATTGCAAAGAGGTTTGGCAATCTTGGAAAAGTCTTTGATAAATCTCCTGTAAAATCCTGCATGTCTGAGAAAACTCCGAATGCCTTTTACTGATGTTGGTGGAGGTAGTTTCTCAATTGTCTCGATCTTTGCTTTGTCTACCTCGATTCCCTTTTGTGAGATCCGGTGTCCAAGAACAATGTCTTCTTGCACCATGAAGTGGCATTTCTCCCAATTGAGTACCAGGTTTGTATCTTCGCACCTTTGTAACACCTGTTCCAAATTTTGCAAACAATGGTCAAAAGAATCTCCAAACACAAAAAAATCATCCATAAAAACCTCCATATTCTGCTCCAGCATGTCTGAGAATATGGCCATCATGCAACGCTGAAAAGTGGCGGGGGCATTACATAATCCAAATGGCATCCTGCGGAAAGCAAAAGTACCATAGGGACATGTAAATGTGGTTTTCTCCTGATCTTCTGGGGCGATGGCAATTTGATTGTACCCTGAATATCCGTCAAGAAAGCAATAGAATTCATGTCCCGCCAATCTGTCTAACATCTGGTCAATGAATGGTAGCGGAAAATGGTCCTTCCTCGTGGCTTTGTTAAGTTTCCGGTAGTCCATGCATACTCTCCATCCAGTCACCGTTCTTGTTGGGATTAGCTCGTTCTTTTCATTGGTGACCACAGTAATGTTGGACAATTATGACCCATAGCGTCACTATTTATACAGATCATAGTGTTGTTGTACAAATTAACTATGTGACAAAGGAGATTGCACTCTTATCATTTGTGATTAGATCACCTAGATATATAAATGATGAGAGGTCCCTATGATTTGTTCCTGGACAGAGAATGATATGAGACAGTATCAGTCCACGAAGGATAAATCATTAAATATACATAGTCAGAGTATTATCGAGATTGGACATCGATAAATACGTAAAAGACTAGTATTGCACTTGTGCGCGTTTGTGAGGGCACAACGGCATAGTTCTCATATATTTGGCTATAGGATACTCATGCAAGTATAATAGGAGGTTGTGTTTTACCGATGGTACGGGAAACAGCTTCGCTCTGGATAGACCCCCCGCGGAATCCCATTGGTAGTATGACTATGTGTCTATGGGAGTCTGGAATCAGGGTAGGTGTATTTAGTCTTAACCTGAGACTTGCACCGCTAATACATACGACAATCAATATACTTTAGTTGAGGTCGTCCAGGGCTTTAACCGGTTCTGTGTACTCCGATACTGGGTATATTGGGAATCGTAGTGTGTTGGGTGTGATGTGAAGACAGAAGTATCACTCCAATCATAGTGGAGATGATGGTCACGTAGGATACGGAACTCGTTCTCTTAAATGCTCGAGCTATCGGGATATTATGACTAGTTCATGTATATCCGATTATAGAGACTAGTTACCAGACATCCGATATGTGCTTCGTACGGGGCAGACACAATTTTAGCCCCAGGCCTTGCACGTGACTATCCGATACTGGACAGAAATACGCAATACTTCGGTATACTACGCTTGATATAGATCATATATTCCTGTAAGGATATTTCTGGAGAATTGGGCAGGCATGGCAGTTTGCTAGAAGCCAACCTTGTCTTGTGAATCGGTAAAATGTAGTACGAGGTACTTACGTGTTCGGATAGTCCGACGGCCGTATTTACTGCCAACATATCCGAGATCTCATGGGTCGCTCCCCGAGGATTCACTGATGACGTATAACTCGCACTTTAATTAATCTGGGATTAATTAGAAGAGAGAGAAAATTAATCTTGGATTAATTCGATGAGAGAGAAAATAATCTGGGATTAATTACGGAGATATTTTATCTGGGATAAAATATCGTTTAAAGAGAGAAAACGATTAATTTAGAATTAATCGGTAAAATTAATATATTCGATATATTAATCGAAATTAGATTTCGACGCGGAATTGAAATTAGATTTTAATTCGGGCGAACGAATTAATTTAGAATTAATTCGTTAGCGACGTGAATAATGAATTCGCTAGGCGTAATCATTTAATTACGACGCGACGGAAAATTCGTTAATTTGGAATTATCGAACCCGAGCCCGAGATGATTGTGAGCGCATTCGTATTTCGAATTCGAGCGCGGCACGCAAGTCACATCAAGCGTCAAATCGCTAGTCGCATCAATTGTCAAATCACTTGTCACTTTGAGTGATGTGACATGACATGTTGTCACTTTAAAAAGTACCTTGATGTGAATAGTAAAAGTGATGGGTGAAAAGTGTGAAAAGCATTGATTGTCTTTTGCTTTTTGTTTTTTTTGGAATAAAGAAAATGTTTAATATATATATATTATTTGTTTTTGGAAAATAAATAAAAGATATATGTATTACATTTTCTTTTCCCTCCTTTACAAGATTCGGTCCTCTCTCTTCCTCTTTAGGGGTTCACGGTTTTGAAACCCATTTTCTTCTCTCTCTCTCACGGCTTCAAGCCATTTTTCTTCTCCAAAATCTTGGTTGGACCAAGTTTATGAACAAAAGAGAGTGCTAGCACACCCATGGGTTTATACAAAGGTGATAGGGTAGTGAATCTTTGAGTTGGGAATTCATTTTGAAGTTTGAAGCTTGGAGCTTCAATGGTGGTCTTCCATGGCCGAATCTTGAAGACACAAAGAGCATCAAACCGACCATCCCACTGCCTTGGAGAGCCATGGACGAATCTTTCTTCAAGTGGAGGACAAGATTTCTTTGATGCATCCAAACCAATCATTGTGAGTATATGTTTCCGCCATTATTCCTTGATGTATTCACTTGTTTCTTGCTTGATTTGTTGAATCTTGGGACCTTAATAAAACTCAAAAATGGTATCAGAGCTTACTTCAAGCATGAAAAAGTTAGGGTTAAAATTGGGTAAACTCAATTTGAGCATCAAATGGTTAAATTGTTTGATATAGTATGCTTGAATGAGGTTGAATTGATGTTATGCATGATCAATTTCAAGAAATTTGGTTGGATCCATTTTTCCCCAAATTTTGGGCATGACAAATTGGGTAAAATCAATTGAAGCATGAGTTGGTTGAATTGATTGATTAAGTATGCTTGTATGTTGATTAATTGAAGTTGTGTATGTTCAATTTCATGAAATTTGGTTGGATCCATTTTTCCCCAAATTTTGGGCATGGCCGAAAATTGTAAGCCCTAATGTCTTGGCATAATTTTATTTTTGATCATTGGATGACTTAAAACAATTGGGTAAAGTTGATTTGAGGTTTAATTGGATTGAATTTTGATTTGGAACAATTTTTCCCTTTTAAAGTGGCTTGGCCGAATTCTTTGAATTTTTGAAATTCATTGTGTTTTTTATTTTAATTCATTGGATGAGTTGAATTGATTTGGAAATAATGATTGTGGATTCAATTGGATTGATTGAAACCGAATCGGATTAGAAAAACCCTAATTGCCGAGACTTTAAGCATGTAAATTGGGTTTGATTTTGATAAATTGTGTTGGACACTATTTGATGTAGAAATGCATGATAAAGTATGCTAATTGATGTTTTAGAAATATTAATTGGGTGGTTAATTGTGCATTACACTTAGGTTAATTAATTATGGAATTTGGAATTTATAAGTTAATTAATTGGGCTTGTTTTGGAAATTGGGCCTTATATGTTTAATTGGGCTTTTGGGCTTGGTTGTACCAAGTTAGGTTTATGCCAATTTGGTTGGATCCAATTGGGCCTAAAACCGCATCCATAAAGTCCAATTATGACTTAATGGACCTTAATTATTTAATTGGGCCTAATGGGCCAAAATTAATTTAAAGGCTTATGGGGTAACTCCCGAATGGATTTTGGTTATTCAGTTTGACCCGAGTTGACCAAAAGTCCACGCCTTAAGAAATTAATTAAAAGCCCATTAGACTTTAATTAAATAAACATTAGATGTTTATTGGGCTTTGAGACCCGTTATGATTAAATTTGGAATTTAAATCGTAAAGGTTCGTTAATAAAAGTGTAATATTTAATTTAGAATTAAATAATGAATTAGAATTAAATGCGTATTAAATTGGATTTAATTATGTAGTTTAATTTAATTCGAGAATTCGTACTTTGAGTACTTATCGCAAAACGAGTTTGACTCGAGCAAAAATCAAATCGTTGTTTGAACATTGGATGATCACTAATTATCAGATTAATTAATTTGATTAGATTGATTGATAACATGCTTGTATGAATACTTGGTTGCGATGCATGAATAATGTATATCGGATGGATATTAGTCGGGTGGGGCAATTTTGGAAGTTGTATAATAAATTTGATTTATTAATTGGACCTGTGTGTCCAGCCTTATCACCTCTATACTCTTTGTATTCTCTTCTCACCTATTCCCCTCAATGTAAATGAGGTTTCTTTAGAAGTGTAGTGTAGGTAGAGGGGTAGAAGTAAATACATGTGCTAGCTTTGGAGAGAGAAAATGAGAGATTTGATCTAGGATCAATGTAAAGTATCCATCCGCATATCATTATTATTTTATTTCATATGCGCTTTATTATTTGTTTAGAATGCATGTTTAAGGGTGTATGATGATGAGACCTTAACAAAGATAAAAAATTGGTTGCCAATTTGCACGCGAAAAACCCTCGCTAAATATTAAACGTCTTTCCTTCCATTGAGTGATTCTCACTCAAGATCCTAGACGGCATTGGTTTGTTGGCCAAAGTCAAGGCCTTTGTCTGTCGTAGATGTGTTTGAATCACGAAGGTTTTGTTCCATATCGGTGTCTTGTCCAAGTTGTGGTTTGTTGGCCAAAGTCAAGACCACTTCTGTCCATCGACATTGATTACGAAGCTTTCCATGGTCAATGGGTCGCGCTTGACTGGGATCACTAAGTTTGTTGTGCCAAAGCCAAGGCTTAGTTGATTCAGAGGAAAAAGGTTAGGTAATACATTGGATGTATTGGCATATATAAGATATATGCTTCGGACTTGGATGTCCACCTACCGGATCTAGGAATTGGATTAGATCCAATTGATCTTAGAGATATACCTAGTTAATTATCATACAATTTGTTGGCCAAAGTCAAGATTGTGTGATATTTAACGGGATCCTAGCCCACTAGGAAACACGGTTTCCCGAGTACTCGACAGAGGGTTAGAGGCTCGCCGAAAAATAGTGGGAGGCAAGAATTGAATTTGCAATACTCGTTCAATTACTCGCCATACGCGCTCATTCAAATTATTTCGTCGTTAGATTAAATGTTAGTTGGACTAATATTTAAATTGTTGTTTTAATTAACAGTTGGACTGTATTATAGTTGATTATATATAATTGGATTATATTAATCAATATATTTGAATTAATTAATTTCGATTTACAGTTGATTTTATAATTGGATTATAATAATCAATGTAATTGAGGTTAATTAATTTAAATGATATTTGATTATATAGTTGGACTATTATAATCATTATAATAAATAGTACCACAAATCGTTGATTAAATAGTTGGACAATTAGAATCAAGAAATAAATGAAAGATTAGTGTTTAAAACATAATCTTGGGTGAAAATGTATTTAAATGACTTTAATTTTCTAATTGGGAATAAAATTTCAGGATGGTCCTGGAAAATAATAAGTTACTTTATTTGATAAAATAACGTATTATGCCTAAAACCCGGAGTTAAGCAAATAAGTGGAACATGATATTTGGAATATTCATGTAATGATAACTTTAGTGCTTAATCCATTATACTTGTCATATAGACTCCTTGATTTCTTCATCAGAACTAAAGATTAGATTCTTAAAGTATGATACTGAAATTGAAGTATCTTCATAAATCTAAATTAGATTTTAGAATTAAAAATTGCAATAAATAATTCTTGGAGAATTAATGACTATTCTCAAGGAGACAGAGTCAAATTTTACAATTAGGCAAGTAGCGCAAGGCGCACCTTACTTCGATATTCTAGAAACCCGAGGCTTGGCCAAAGGCTACTAGAATGTTGAAATTTGGCAAATGCAAAATCATTATAATCTTCTAGGAAGATAAAAGGACATATCCTAAGAAGGAATTGAAGACGAGCAAGGATCTGACTTCAAATATGTTTGTCATAAATATGGTCACTGCTAGTATTAAAATTAGATTTTAGATACTTAGTGTGATACTTAAAATATATATATTGATGTTCAGAATCTGTTTGAACAAGATACCGACTTCAATTGAGATTTATCTGCGAATTGAAAACGGGACGAAAGTCGCTGTTTTAACCGTAGATACCTGAATTTAGGAACTACCTTCGGTTAATACTTAAATTTAGAAACTGTTATAATGTAGCTAGTTTGACTAGAAACATTATCTCTATATCGCGTATACCCGCTCGGGTGTACCTTTATATTCTAGAACACTAAAGTGTTTTATTATATAAAGATGATATTGAGATAAACACATTAGATGTGAATAACAGAATTTATATTTTGAATATAAATCATATCTCAAATATATAACATGACAAATAAATAGCTCAAAATGATTTGATCAATTAAGAAACTTAAATGTGGCATAGTTGTCAGGGACACTATTAAACAAGAGTCGTATATCCACACTTTCGAAGAGTGGGTACTAGGACTAATTTGATTCCATTCAAATAAAAGTTTACGAATCTAGTTTATTGGGCAAAGTGGCTAAAACACTATTTACTTGGTAAAGTGCCAATGCCACGATCTGTTAGCCCTAGTTCATAGTGAAGCAAGTGGGGCCCATGTCTAGCTAGGCTAGATGTGGATATGAATATTTCGTGACCTTTATGGATGTGGCATCGCGTTATGGTTGCGTGTTTCTTTTGAAGAACACAAATCGAAAACTTTCACAATTTCGACACGAAATAGACAAACAGATCGGGTAAAGTATTAAACCATCATGGTGAGACCGTAATGGAAAATACTTAAGCAATAGAGTTTCTAATATACTTGAAAGAGTATAGTATTCTTTCAATGAGGACTCCTTACGGAACACGTCAATTTGACGGTGTGTCCGAATGGATTAACCGAATTTTGTTAGACATAATAAGGTTAATCACGAGTCGCTCTGAGCTACCATTTCCTTCAACGGATAAACTTTAACCAGTGCAAGAACTTATTTTGAATAAGTTTCCATAATATCTGTTTGACAGATATCATATTAGATATGAACGGGAAAAGAAACCGGGTTTCACATTCCTGAATATTTGGAATGCGAGGCATATATTTGGATGATACCAAACTAAAACCCAGATAGGATAAGTGCCAATTGTTGGTCATCCTAGGGATACCATAAGTATTGTACTTATACACCTCACATGAGAACAATTAGATTGTTGCTCACCATGCAGTTTTCCTAAGAGGAATACCGATATGCAGTGGTAAGTGGGAGGATAGTATAACTCGATGAAAATCGGAGTAATACTGTTCAAGGCACCGAATCTTAATGGAACATAAATAGTTCATCAAGGATGAAACTATACCATTACTCTTCGAATACACAAGAACCGCGTAGGTCGGATAGAGTCAGAAAACAACCTGGGGTATGGGTTTCTGATCTCGGCTCATAAAGATGTCTATCTTATTGAGGAATACCAAATGACTACGTATGAGGAAGTGATACAAGGTATCAACTCCCTAATTATGGCAAAGTGCCATGAATCCGAATTGGATTCCATGTATATCAACTATGTTTGGATACTAGTTGATGTACCTCAAGGCATTGTGCCTATTGGTACTATAAGTCTTCAAGGAAGACATACATGGATGGCAACATACCAACGTACTAAGCTAGGCTTGTAGCGAAAAGGTAAAGTTATCAATATTGTGTTGATTGCGACGAAACCTTTTACCTGTTGCCACGGTAAATCCGTTTGGATAATGCTTTTGATGCTGCATGTTTCATTCATGAAATGTGGCAGCTGAATGCCAAAACCGTTTTCCTTAACGGAAACCTTTCGGAGGATGTTTACAATATCCTGTCAGTTTTGTCGAACCATAACAAGCAAACTAGGTTTGCAGGTTATTCGATCCATAGATGGATTGAAGCAAGCATTGAGTGCTTAAAATTATCATTTTGATGTAATCATAATGGTGTATGATTTAATTCAAAAACGAAAATAATTCTTGTGTATATAAGGAGGTTAGTGGGAGCGCACTGACAGTGAATGTCCTGAGTGATGATGATATATCATTTCTTGGAAATGATATTCCCATAAAATAATCGGTGAAAGCTTGGCTTTCATGATAATGACTATGAGTCGTAACAACGGTACAATAAAAACGTAGAATAACGGTACAGTGAACTGGAATCTTCCAAGCAAGATACTGTTACCAAATAAACAACAAATACAGATTATTGCTGCAGCTAAGGCAGCAATAGAAGTCTTCTGGGGTCGATAATATCTAATTGGATTAGATATAATTCTGTTAGCAGCTGAGCTAGGCGTCAGCACATACTAAAGAATTAATGGTCTCATCAACGATCCAGATAAATACTTCGACTATTCATCTGATTTGTTCGGATCGTACATTGTGGCGATGTGATGATCGAATAAATCGCATCAGATATATTCATGCAAATCCGCTGACGAAAGCCTTTTCTCAGCAGTTTGAGCCAACTGTACATAGTTCGGGTGTCAGACACTCGAGTGACTGGCTATAGGCCAAGTGGGAGATTGTTGGACAATTATGACCCATAGCGTCACTATTTGTACAGATCATTGTTGTTGTACAAATTAACTATGTGACAAAGGAGATTGCACTCTTATCATTTGTGATTAGATCACATAGATATAAATGATGAGAGGTCCCTATGATTTGTTCCTGGACAGAGAATGATATGAGACAGTATCAGTCCACGAAGGATAAATCATTAAATATCCATAGTCAGAGTATTATCGAGATTGGACATCGATAAATACGTAAAAGACTAGTATTGCACTTGTGCGCGTTTGTGAGGGCACAACGGCATAGTTCTCATATATTTGGGTATAGGATACTCCTGCAAGTGTAATAGGAGGTTGTGTTTTACCGATGGTACGGGAAACAGCTTCGCTCTGGATAGACCCCCCGCGGAATCCCATTGGTAGTATGACTATGTGTCTATGGGAGTCTGGAATCAGGGTAGGTGTATTTAGTCTTAACCTGAGACTTGCACCGCTAATACATACGACAATCAATATACTTTAGTTGAGGTCGTCCAGGGCTTTAACCGGTTCTGTGTACTCCGATACTGGGTATATTGGGAATCGTAGTGTGCTGGGTGTGATGTAAGACAGAAGTATCACTCCAATCATAGTGGAGATGATGGTCACGTAGGATACGGAACTCGTTCTCTTAAATGCTCGAGCTATCGGGATATTATGACTAGTTCATGTATATCCGATTATAGAGACTAGTTACCAGACATCCGATATGTGCTTCGTACGGGGCAGACACAATTCCAGCCCCAGGCCTTGCACGTGACTATCCGATACTGGACAGAAATACGCAATACTTCGGTATACTACGCTTGATATAGATTATATATTCCTGTAAGGATATTTCTGGAGAATTGGGTAGGCATGACGCTTTGCTAGAAGCCAACCTTGTCTTGTGAATCGGTAAAACGTAGTACGAGGTACTTACGTGTTCGGATAGTCCGACGGCCGTATTTACTGCCAAAATATCCGGAGATCTCATGGGTCGCTCCCCGAGGATTCACCGATGACGTATAACTCGCACTTTAATTAATCTGGGATTAATTAGAAGAGAGAGAAAATTAATCTTGGATTAATTCGATGAGAGAGAAAATTAATCTGGGATTAATTACGGAGATATTTTATCTGGGATAAAATATCGTTTAAAGAGAGAGAACGATTAATTTAGAATTAATCGGTAAAATTAATATTTCGATATATTAATCGAAATTAGATTTCGACGCGGAATTGAAATTAGATTTTAATTCGAGCGAACGAATTAATTTAGAATTAATTCGTTAGCGACGTGAATAATGAATTCGCTAGGCGTAATCATTTAATTACGACGCGACGGAAAATTCATTAATTTGGAATTATCGAACCCGAGCCCGAGAGTGATTGCGAGCGCATTCGTATTTCGAATTCGAGCGCGGCACGCAAGTCACATCAAGCGTCAAATCGCTAGTCGCATCAATTGTCAAATCACTTGTCACTTTGAGTGATGTGACATGACATGTTGTCACTTTAATAAAGTGACTTGATGTGAATAGTAAAAGTGATGGGTGAAAAGGTGAAAAGCATTGATTGTCTTTTGTTTTTTGTTTTTTTTTTTGGAATAAAGAAAATGTTTAATATATATATATATATATTTTTTTTTGGAAAATAAATAAAAGATATATGTATTACATTTTCTTTTCCCTCCTTTACAAGATTCGGTCCTCTCTCTCTCCTCTTTAGGGGTTCACGGTTTTGAAACCCATTTTCTTCTCTCTTCTCTCACGGCTTCAAGCCATTTTTCTTCTCCAAAATATTGGTTGGACCGAGTTTATGAACAAAAGAGAGTGCTAGTACACCCATGGGTTTATACAAAGGTGATAGGGTAGTGAATCTTTGAGTTGGGAATTCATTTTGAAGCTTGAAGCTTGGAGCTTCAATGGTGGTCTTCCATGGCCAAATCTTGAAGACACAAAGAGCATCAAAACCGACCATCCCACTGCCTTAGAGAGCCATGGTCGAATCCTTCTTCAAGTGGAGGACAAAGATTTCTTTGATGCATCCAAACCAATCATTGTGAGTATATGTTTCCGCCATTATTCCTTGATGTATTCACTTGTTTCTTGCTTGATTTGTTGAATCTTGGGACCTTAATAAAACTCAACAAGTAATTCCTCTTTTCTTTGGTACACACTGCATAGGACTCACCCAAGTGCTATCTGAGATGGGGTAAATTATGCCAGCATCCAACCATTTGATGATTTCTTTCTTCACAACTTCCTTCATGATTGGATTGAGTCTCCGTTGATGCTCTACTGTGGGTTTGTATTCATCATTCATCAGAATCTTGTGCATGCACAATGATGGACTAATGCCTCGAATGTCTGCTATAGTCAAGCCAATGGCTCTTTTGTGCTCTCGTAATACTCTCAGTAGCTTTTCTTCCTGATCCAATGTTAATGAAGAAGAAATAATAACAGGTAATTCAGAAGAGTTTCCAAGAAATGCATACATGAGATGGCTCGGAAGTGACTTCAGCTCCAGCTGTGGTGGTTCTTCAATCGAAGGCTTGATTCGATCTTTCTTTGGCAATTCCAAGCTTTCAACTGGTGGTGTTCCTTTGAATCAGAATGGTTTGTCAAGGTAGTTGATACATTCCAAGATTTCAGCATCTAGCTCACTGTCAGTCATGTTGGTGATGCAAGCTTCAAGTGTATCTGTGGGATTTGGTTCAGTATTTTGAACGATACTTTCAACAACATCAACTCTGAAGCATTCTTCTTCCTTTTCATCACTCGGGAATTTCATGGCTTTGAAAACATTAAAGGTCACTTCTTGGTCCTGTACTTTCATGGTTAGTTCTCCTTTTTGCACATCAATCACAGTTTTACCTGTAGCCAAGAATGGTCTCCCAAGAATGATAGGTATTTCTTTGTCTTCTTCCATGTCAAGGATGATGAAATCTGCTGGGAGAATTAGTTTGTCTACTTTCACCAGCACATCTTCAATAACACCTCTTGGAAATGAAAGTGTTCGGTCAGCAAGTTGCAATGAAACTGAGGTAGGCATTGCTTCTCCAATCTGCAGTTTCCTGTAAATAAAAAAAGGCATCAAGTTAACACTGGCTCCTAAATCACATAAAGCCTTACCAATATAATGTTCTCCAATGGTGCATGGAACTGTGAAACTGCCAGGATCTTTCAACTTCGGGGGAAGTTTCCTCTGAATAATGGCGCTGCATTCTTCCGTTAATGCTACTGTTTCGTAGTCTCCCAATATCCGTTTTCGTGAAAGAATGTCTTTCATGAATTTGACATAACTGGGCATTTCTTCCAAGGCTTCTGCAAATGGGATGTTGATGTGCAGCTTTTTGAAAACCTCCAGGAATCGAGCAAACTGCTTGTCCAGTTTGTTTTTCTGAAGACGCTGAGGAAAATGTGGAGGTGGAGTGATCTGTTCTTTTGCCTTTGCTTCTTTTTCCTCCATCTGTTGTTCAGCTTCTTTTGGAACTTCTTCTTGGGACATCTTGATTCCAACATCTTTGTTGATTTCAGTACCGTTTTTCAAAGTAATGGCTTGACATTGCTCCTTCCCTCGGTTCCTTGGATTGGGTTCTGTGTTGCTGGGAAGATTATCTGGTGGTCTGTAACTCTGAGCATTGGCCAGTTGTCCGATTTGATTTTCCAGTGCTTTGATGGAAGCAGATTGGCTCTGAAGATAGCATCTTACTTTTTTAACTGAGCCAGCACTTCTGCTATTCCTGGTTCATTTGCCTGCTCCGGGCCTTTATTCTGTTGCTGAAATCCAGGTGGTGGATAGTTCCGCTGTTGGCCTGAATTGTTGCTCCATGAAAAATTAGGATGATTCCTCCACCATGGGTTGTAGATGTTGGAATATGGATTATTCCCCTGCCTGTTGAAATTGTTGACAAAATTCACCGTTTCTTCAAATTGGTTTGATTCTGGTGCTCCTCCATATGGTGAACTTGTGGATCCAGTGGTAAGAGTCTCCATAATTTGCATATCTGATCTAGCTTGGTGTTGACTGCTGTATTAGCTCCACTTTCTTAAATTCATGCAATTCTTTGGATCATGCTCCTTTCTGTTGGCCACAAAGAATTGTTGTTGGCCATTTCTTCAATTAGTTCCCAGGCTTGATCTTCTCATTTTGCCATTAAAGCTCCTCCAGCAGCATCATCTATTGTGGTTCTCATTATTCCAGAAAGTCCATTATATAATGTTTGGACTTGAAGCCATTTTGGAATCTCATGGTGTGGACATTTCCGGAGTAAATCTTTATACATTTCCCAAGCTTCGTAGAGAGATCTGAGTCTTGTTGCACAAAGGATGTGATGTCATTCCTCAGCTTTCCAGTTCTAGCTGGTGGAAAGTACTTTGCAAGAAATTTGGTGGCTAAAGTGTTCCATGTTGTGATAGAACCTGCTGGTAATGAATGTAGCCAAGCTTTAGCTCTGTCCTTCAAGGAATATGGGAAAACACGCAGTCTCATTGCTTCTTCAGCTTCTCGGTTGTAATTGAAAGTGCCACAAACTTCCAGGAAGTTGCTGATGTGGGCATTAGGATCTTCAGTTGTATTCCCCCCCAAACTGAACTGACTGCTGAATCATCTGAATGCAAGTTTTGATGTCACCCGCATTTGCTGGTAATGGAGGAAGTACAATACATGAAATGAGTTTGTCAACCACCAGAATGGTTCTGTCTCGAATGGGAATTGGTGGTGCAACCTCCAAAGGTTCAGCTTCCATGTTGACTAAAGCTTCTTGGGCTTCTCGCCTTTCCCTTCTCAATTGTCTGATAGTTCTTTCGATTTCCGGGTCAAGCAGTCGGAGTTCAAAGCTTCTGGTTCGTCTCATGAAATTTCTGAGAACCTGAAACACAAGAAAACAATAACAATAAGTAAAAAGAAATTAGATACAAGTAAAAGTATCTAACCTCTAAAATAATAATAAAAGATAAATAAGTCTCCGGCAACGGCGCCAAAAACTTGACCGGCGTAAACACACACGTATAACGCAAGCGTACGTATCGTTCAAGTAGTATAAAAAGTATCGATCCCACGAGGACTTAATATCTAAACTATTAATTTTATGAGGTCAAATGATTACCAATATCTAACAGGTTGTTTAATTGATTTGAAATGACGACGATTCTAAATTTAAAGACAAGTAAATAAAATTGTTCGAAAGTAGATTTTAAGAAAATTCAATATTAGAAACTATCTAGGGTTGTGATTTATTTTAATATCATTTTAAAGATGAAGTGGTAATCTTATAGTTGGGTAAAATATTGATTTATTAACCTGGAACACTAAATTATGTAAAAGCCTCTTCCGATGGTCAATTACAAATACCTAGTATACTTCAATTGAACCATATGTCTATGTCAACCAAATTACCTAGATTCATTAAGATTAAGTTCCAATTTTAGCTACCCCCGCCCGACAGGTATATTCCTATCCTGTAAGGAAATCTATTAAAGGGTTATATATCCTCAAGGAAGATCGTGGGCTATTGAGTCTGAGGTCTTAAACTTAAAATCCCTATGTCTAGTTCATTTTAAGTTTACCTAATCAATTTAATTAATGGCCAGTTACTTAAAGAGCATTAAGATTAAGACTCAATAAATAAATCTTTATATTACCCAAATTATAATCTAACCCTTATAAACCGGTGATATTGGATTTCATCACAACCCTAGATAACTAACTTAGTTATGACACATAACTAGGGCTAGTAAAAACTTAGAAGTAAAAACCATAAAGTAACAGTGCTGAAAAGTAATTGCAGTAAAGTAAAAGCTTAAAAGTAAAATAAAATAAAATGCTAAGGTAAAAGGAATTATTTCTACTACTACTTATTTAGATATCTCCCAGTAAAATAATATATAAACTTGTGATTATTACCAACCAGCCATATAGGCGGTAACCTGATTAAGTCAATTTAAGTCCAACCAGCCATAAAAGCGGAACCAAAGTAAACCAGCCATAAAGGCGGAACCAAAATAAACCAGCCATAAAGGCGGAAAAAGAATTTTATTACCAACCGACCAATCTGGCGGTATCCTTTCTTAATCAGGTTTAACCAAGTTAAATTGATTTACCAACCGACCAATATAGCGGTATTCCTTTTTAAGTCAAATTTTAAATAGTAAATATATTATTTTTAAGGGAGATTAATCTAAATAGAAATAGTAAAAGAATTACCTTTCACCCTAGCATAGGGAAGTTACCTCCTCATGATTGAATAGTAAAAATTGTAAAAAGTAAAAGAGTAAATTACTATTATTACAAAACGTAATTAAAATTATTACAAAACTAAAAACTAAAAATTAAAACGAAACTTAGAGAGAGAATAACTCCCTATTTACATCAAAGAAATGGGAGAGAATGGTACAATGAAATCTGAAATTTCGAACTCTATTTATAAGCGCGGATGGGCCTCGGGCGTCGCGACGCTGGAAGGGTTCAGCGTCGCGACGCTGGAACAGTGAATCGTGGCACAATGACGGCTTGACACGTGGTGATTCGGATAAAAAGATACGGCGACACGTGGCGAGGCGGCTAAGAGCTCATTGATGAAGCTGACGTGGCGATGACGACTGTCGGCACCATAAGATTGCGACACGTGTCACTTTGTGATTGGCTGATGATGACGTGGCGTGTTGACTCGGTTGACCTGCTGACGTGGATGATGACGTGCCATGATGCGTGGCAAAGGTTGACTCATTGACTGATGATGTGGCGATGACATAGGATGACACGTGGCACACGTGGCAATTGTGAGTGTCGGCACAGTAGGATGATGACACGTGGCACGGCGCACGTTAGCAAAGTCAAACTTCTCAAATTCTGACCCGTTGACCCGGCGCACGTTAGCACTGTTTGGCGCAGGTTAGGCGTCGCGACGCTGAAGGTCCTAGCGTCGCAACGCGGGAAATTACCAAAATGCCCTTTTGCCGATTTTCACTATTTTGGCCCAAATCACCTCCAGAATGTCCTTAAACTTTATTTATCTACAAAATAGCACAAAACATATCAAAATATGCACAAGACTCAAGAAACTATACAAAATATTAGGATAAATGAGTAGGAAATATTGATAGATTTACCACTCATCAGTGACCTTGATCTGGGATCGTCCATGTGGTGATATGAAAATGAAAGCACCTTATATGATGTGATCATATAGGACTAGACCCATATAGAAATGAGTTTCTTATAATATTCGTTAAATAAATAAATTCATTTCAATCTACTAGATGGTCATATATGGATTGATCTGAATCCTTAGTGTACTGCGAACTCTTGCATGGCAGGTCTTGTCCTTTGATTTACAATGGTGAGGTTAGTGTAGCAATCCCAACCAACAGCTACGTACTTTGGGACATGATTTGGTGTGTAGCTGGGGACGTTTTACAAGGATATATAGTTCACTCTTTCTTGCGAGAAGTGGAGAAGTATATTTCTTAAGGGTTGATTCAATACTTGAATTATTAGAGCGCTCCAGTCTTTCTATCGTGAATCGAAAGATTAATATCCATAATGGTCATGAATAAATCGTTCATTAGAGAATCAATGGTAATTTAGGTAAAAATAATTAGAAGTGTATACCAGATATTATGATCCAGATTTAATTATGAGATACTCATGAAAGATCAATCTGTATGTAATGACTATATCGATGGGCACCGACGTAGTCCAGCTTATATTATTTATCTACAACAACGAGAGTGCAGCTATGGGTTTTTAGTGGAATAACCTGAAGTTAATAATTCAAAATATTTAATTAAGAGTTTAATTAATATTTTGGGATTGTTGGAGCTCGGAACTGTATGTCCATTTGCTCCACATGCTAGCTCGATATACTGTAGTAAATTAAATATAATTGGATAGTCCAATTATATACTCACATAAATATATATTATTATTATTAATAGGATTAATAATATACTTTGAAAACATGAGACCTTATGTTAAATTTAATATAAGGTTTTCATTAAATAAATGATTATGAGATAATTATTTAAAATATTAAAAGTTTGTAATTATTAAATTATATTTTATAATTTAATATATTATTTTGGAAATGAATTAATTTAAAATTTTAATTTTAAAACCCTTCATTTACCAAATTTGTAGTTGCACCTTTTAATTAGTAAAATATTAATGTCTTGATTATGACATTGAATAAAATATTTTATGCTACATATTTAGCCCAAGGCCGAAACCTACTGGGGAGGGGAATGGATTTTTTGTTTTAATTTTAAAACATATTAAACCCAAGTATAAAAAGGAAAAAATATTTTTCTTTTTACGCTAATTTATTCTTGTGAAACCCTAGCCACCATTGTTCACATTTTCTCTCAAGTGTTGAAAGAAAAATAGAAAGAACAAAATGAAAAGAAAAAATTCTGATGTGATGAATTTTGGCTTAATCTCTAAATGTATAGGGATTTTATTTTGTTTTGTGAGTGAGGCTCAAACTTTCTTTTGTTGGTAAAGAGCTATATCACAGAATACCATTCGAAGTTGGAAAGAAATATCTTCTTCCTCTTTCTTTGTTTCACTCACCAGTGAGCAGAAAAATCTACTCACTGCCACATCTTGATACTTGTTTTGGGGCTCGATTTGTTTCTGTTTTGTCCAGAAAATTTTAGGAATATTAAGGGGTGTTTCTAAGGTGTTGTGGGGCTATTTTGGTGGAAAATTTTAGACCTGAAATGCTGCTCTTGCACAAGCAAATTTGGGGCTGATTTGAGTGAGATTCTGGTACGTAAGTCGCTTCCGCTGCGCTAGAGAAAGCAGCTCCTACAGTTGAAGCCTTGATGTTCCATTTGGTAGACTCTGCCATTGCCTCCTTAACAAGCCCAAGCATTGCTTCCTTTATCTTCTTCACCCTAGACCTTGTGATAGGTCCCTATGGAATAAGTAATAGATCATTGACTTGTTGATCATCTTGCACATCACCTTGAACTGCATCATTCAGTGTCACGCCCTAACTTATTTGCTCCATGCGTGACAACTCTTGGTGTTGCTACACACCTATTTAGGTGGCCCAAAAACATGGCCAAGTATTGGGCCAACCTTGGGGGAGCATTTTAGCCCATGAGTTACAGTATATAGCTTGTTGGGATGTCTTATTTTGGGATTCAAGCTCTTAGGGCTGTCTTGTGACCTTATTTAGGCTATCTTATCTTATTTAATAAAGTAACTTTTTATGTTAAATAATATAAGGCTAATAAATATTGTGCACACATCAATTTTGTTTTTATCTAAATTATCTTATAATAGGTGTAACAGTGCTTCAAAATTTCCTTGCCATGTCACACATGAAAGAGACTTTTTTTTATTCCAAATAACCCTAATCATACACGGGGAGAAGCAAATGGAACTATTGTCAATTTGTTAAATTTTCGCTGTTGATTTTCAGCATAAGAATTTGAATCCAAGTCCAATGCAGCCCATGTTTGATCACTTCAACGTTGATCGATAGTTATCGAATTAGATTTTGTGAGATAGGACTAAAAAAAAAAAAAGGTAATAATGTGTCATAGTACAAGAAGAAATCACAACACGACACAAATAAGATAGGGCAACTCCAATAAAGATCTACAAATATAACCTTCACTTCGATTCAGGTTCAAGTCGAGACAAGTCTTAGCCAAGTGAATTGAGAGCAAGTATTTTTAGACTTTTACAATATGTTATTAAGGGATTACTATAGTTCGTCCCCCTTTTTAGTAATAAAATCTCTCATATTCTCTCTTCGTAGGCATCAAATACTAAATCAAGTTGTTGATGACTGATTTTTGTTTCAGGGGTAATTCGGAAAAATCACTCCTCGAACAATCCTTCCTCAACTGTGAATTTGTTTGGTTTGTTGGGAACCAAATACAAACTTAGCAAAAGATGAGAAAATACACAGATAAAACAAATAGTTTAACGTGGTTCGGTAGAATGAATCCAACCTACATCCACGGGCACAAGGGAAAATGAAGTTTTATAACGTGGTCGGGTTTCTCGCTTACACTTGAGCTTTTCTCTCTCTTGTACAAGTTATGTGTGAAATAGATTTTGCTGAACATTTACAATAAATTCTCAACCCCTTTCTATACTAGGGCAAAATCCATTATTACGCTATCCTCGTGACGTCGGCTACATGAATCTACCATTAATACGAAGGCCCTCTTCCACAATTGCTATGCTGACAGTGGCTCTGCCACTTGACATTTTATTAAATCATGCCACTTTTGGCCACTGCCACACGTTACCTCACAAAGCCAACTTGTAACCTATCAACTCTCATTATGCATGGCAACGGGCCGGGCTCGGGCCGGGCTTATAAAAGCCCGCCCCGAGCCCGGTTGAAAAAAAATTGGCCCGGGCCCGGCAAAAGCCCGGCCCGGCCTCTGCCTCTGCCGGGCCGGGCCGGCCCGGCCGGTGCGGGCCGGGCTCGGGCCCGGGCCAAGCCCGATTAATTGTAAAAAAAAAAAAATTTGATTTTGGCATTATTGATTTTGGCATTTTTGTAAGTTGTAACAGCAACACAATTTTCTTTTTGCTCAATGACTCAGTAAATTCGTCAATTGTCATGGGCTCCAGCAGGCAGTAGTGCATCAGGACCAAGCTCAGATATAGGTGGTACAGAAGTTGGCTAATGGCTACCAACAAAATAGTTACAGAAAGAATTAATATAATCCCTGCCCTGGTTATGAAAATATTTATATAACAGAATAACAAATTTTAGTACGTCTTTAAGCAGGCGAACTTTAGCAAATCGCCTCTTGTCAGTGAACGACAGCTCTAAACCATCATCTAGCTGCAAATGAAAATTTAACTGTTGCAACACAATTTTACATCCTAACACCATGCAATAAAGATATGAACGGAAGATAACCTCATAACTCATCAATGTGCACAGAACTCAGAACTGCAATAACCAGTTACATAGAACATTAATAAGAAATCCACCTTAAAATTGCCAAAATTTTCCAAACTTCAAGAGTAAAGCTATAAATATAAATGCCTTGCACACGATTCCAACCACAGCATGAACTCTCAAGAACACATTCAACTGGGTCTAGTCCTACCAACTCAACTTCAGTATCAGGCACAGGCTTGTCATTAATAAATTAGATACAGAGAGTAACAGGGCTTTGATCGGACAGCAAAGCTTCATAATAAGGATTAACATCAAAAGTTTTAACAATCCAAACCAAAAATAAATACATCAAAAGTTTCAATATGTCATCCATAAAGGCATAAACTAAGTAACTAACAATCCAAATACCAAAAATAAATACATCAAAAGTTTTAATTATCCAAATGCCACAACTAATACATCAATGATCAAACTAATCCAACTCTTGTGGCTCAAAGTCTTCTTCAACTTCACCCATCAATTCCTCTCCAGAAATTATAAGTTCTTCAGGAATAAGACCTAATGAGAAAAAGTGTTAAAACATGTAAATCAAAGAAAATAAATAATTAAGAAACCATCAGTACAGTCTTATACCTCGCTCAGAAGCCCATAACCAATTTTGAGTGCACATTATTGCTTCCAATGTGTCAGGATGTAATCTGGCACGATGTGGACTCAAATGTCTCCCCCCGGTACTAAAAGCAGACTCTGATGCCACAGTCGTAATAGGAATGGCTAATATATCTTTAGCTATCTCAGCCAAAATAGGATATTTTCCTTTATTTGTCTTCCACCAATTCAAAATATTGAAGTCTGGAGTTCTAGCAACTAATGGCTCCTCTAAGTACCTCTCAAGATCGGACTTTGATCTTTTCATATGATTGCTTTGAGTGGCAAAAGAATCAAAGTCAGATAAATCTAAAAAAGAAGACGAATCAACAGTGACAATATTATGGGAATGAACATTGGAAGTAGAAGATTCACCACCACCTACAGACTTAGCTTCATAGTGTTTAACTATCTCTTCAGAAAGTTGACGTGCTCTCAAAATTTGCCCTGCAACACCCACGCCATAAATCTTTGGAAAATAATAATCAATTAACATCATCTTAAACCTTGGGTCAAGAACGACAGCCATAACCAACACCCCATGAATCTCTTGCCAATATTTCTCAAACTTGGCAATCATAATAGAAGCCATTTGTTTAACTTGAGGAATAGGAGACATTTGCCACTCCATCAAAGACATCCTCATTTTACAAGCCAATCGAAAAAACATATTGGCTGTAGGATAGCTCGTACCTGAAAACATCTCCGTCAACAAATAAAATGGACGTAAATATTCTAACATTTTTTCAGCCATCTCCCATTCCGCATCAGATGGCAAACATTTATAATGAGGCTCAATTTGTTGCACTCGAGGAAAAACTTTTTTGTAATGAACTGCAACATCAAGCATGACAAATGTAGAATTCCATCTAGTAGGGCAATCAAGCACCAACTTCCTTTCAGTCTTACTGAATGATTGACGAGCAGACATCATAAAAGTTTCAACCCTTTTCGGTGTGCTACTCCAATAAGCAACACTTTCCCTAATCTTTGCAATACCTCCTTCAATCACTCAGGTCAAACCATCCTTTACAATTAGGTTCAAAATATGAGCTGCACACCTCATATGAAATAATTTACCACCCAATACCATAGATTCAGATGAAAGCATTCCTTTCAATCTTTCTACCATTGCGTCATTAGTTGAACAATTATCCAAAGTAACTGTTGACAACTTTCGATCCACATTGCAATCCATCATACATTTAAGTAAAACTTGAGATAGACACTCAGCAGTATGTGGAGCTGGTACATATATAAACCTACATATACATAATGTTTGTAATTAAATGTTAGTATATTCAACAAATAAGTTAAACATCATATTTTACAAAAATAAAAAATAAATTACCTTAAGACTCGACTTTGTAAATGCCATGAGTTGTCAATGAAATGTCCTGTAACAACCATATACCCTCTCTTTTGGTTACTAGCAGTCCACATGTCAGTAGTAATGGCAACCCTGCTGCCATTAATATTCAACAAACTCATTGTTTTCCCTTTTTCTGATTTATACAACTTGAAAATCTCAGCCTTTAAAGTGTTTCTGGACATCTTCTTCACCAAAGGGTTGCAATAACTCATCAAGTCATTAAAAGCATCATACTCAACAAACTTAAGTGGCAGCCCATGCTTTATAACCAATGACGTAATTTTTTGACGGACAATATTTACATCAAATGATCTAAGCTCAACAGAAGCTGTTCCATCTTCTTGCTTTATAACATTAAGAGTTTTTTGGACTGTATCTTCAAACTTAGCTTGTTTTTTAGTATAACAATTCTTGATGTGTCTATTTAAGTGACTGGTACCTCTTTCAGACATAGCACTCAATAACTTAGCACAGTGATTACATTTGGCCTTTAATTTCCCACTAACAGTAATCTTCGTAAAATGATCCCAACATCTTGATGTCAGTCGTCTCTTATTATCCATATTATCTAATGCTACCCCCTTTCTTTTGTTACCATCTTCATCTATTTTTCCATCTTCAATATCAAGGATCTCATTTTCTTCATCACTATCCTGGCGTACATCTTCGAGACCGTTAAGAAACACAGGGGAATTTGGCACCCGAATAGTCGTAGATTCTTCTAAGTTAGACATAACAAATTCTGAAGACAAAAAATGAATCAACAATATGGAAGCCCAAAAAGAATACCACACACACTAATTACTAACATCCCAGAGATAAAATTGAATTCAGCTGAGGTTTAAAAACCAGAAGCTAAAGCTGCTAAACTCAATAAAAACTTACATGATGAGCTTTTTAGACAATATAACAGCAGCATGGCAGTAAACTACAGATGGATAAACAAAATAGAAACAAAGAAAGAGGCAAGAGCTATTCGCACAATCGCACCCTAACAAATACTCTAGCAATCTTATATGAAACGATAGAAAAATTAAGGACCGAATTAATAAATATATTAACTTTCCCATGAGAGATCCATTAAGTTAAGGACCGAATTAAACATAGAAAAAACCATAAATTTCAAGTATCCAATGTCATTCCATAAATCAACCTAATGTCAACAGAGAATCGGCAGTCCTAGATTTCAAATTTTAACAATCTGATTCAGAAATGATCAGAATCAGTCAATCAGAATAGATTCATATAAAACTAAGAAATTGGACACACAAAAAAATATAAATAATATATAATCCACACCTGTGATCGACGAACGATGAGACGAGGATGAATATTGAAGACGAGTTGTCGAGTTGATGAATGATTGAAGGCTTAGACGATTTGCTGAACCGACGAACGATGAGACGAGGAGATGAATATAGATGAATTCACTGTCCTCTGATTTGCTAATTTGCTGAACCGCTGATTTGATGAAGGCTTAAGGGCGAAAGAGATTAGAGATTAGGGCTTGGTAGAAATGGGTTAACTGGTGAAGACTGAAGGCCGAAGGGACAGGGGGCAGAACCGCAGAAGGCTGTGTTAAGGTTTTCGTGAGGTGAGAGTTCAGAAGGAGGCTGAACTGCTGAAGCCTGAAGGCTGAAGGTAGGCAATTTGGCGAAAGAGAAGAGACGATTTAGGGCTTGGCAAAAGAAATCAAGAAATGGGTATGGGTGAGTGAACGGCTGAACGCAAAATCAAGGGGTTTTTTTTTTTAATTATTTAAGCCCGGGCCGGGCCGGGCCCGGGCTTAAATGGCCGAGCCCGGCCCGGGCCCGGGCCCGGGTCGGGCTCGATTTTCAGGGCCCGGCCCGGGATTTTCATATCCCGGGCCGGGCCAAAGCCCGGCCGGGCGGGCCGGGCCGATACGGGCCGGGCCGGGCCCGGGCTTTTCTGCCATGCATAACTCTCATGTGATAGCATGTGCTAAAGATAAGCCGGTAAATTGCTCTTGTCGCGTCAGACCTCTTTGGAAGGTTCAAGTTCCCGTACAGAACTTATGTCACCTTGACTTGATCATAAAGCTACTACCCCGACCCGTCAACTAGGTGGGGCAACTAAAATAACCGACACCCCGTCATCTGGTGTCAGGAAGTAAATTCACGAATCTGATAACAGGAAGTAATTCTTTGTTTTTATTTTGAACGAAAATCTGGTGTCAACATTGACTTTTCAACAAAAATACGGTTCTCAGCATTGTCATGAATCCATATTTAGTAATTCTTTATGCTACACTTGTATGAATGATATGGTATCACTAATTAAAAAATATATAAGATAATATAACTATTTTTTTTAGTTGTTTTTTAATTATTTCAACACACAAAAATATTATTGGATTGTTATATGGATAACATGCTACTACAACATATTATAATTTTTACCATATTTACGTATATCAAATTAATTACGTATCAAATGAAAATTACATAGTGAACTGCACAGTTCTTATACGTACGTGTCAAAGATACGAGTATGTACATGCATGTAGTAGCTCGGTGCACATCACCCAGAGCTCCACTTGTACACAATCTTGTTTCCACCGAAACACTTCGATTCTTCAAGAATGTTATTTATAGTCGCCTCACATCATATCTAGCTCTCCAAAATAATAATAATAATAATAATAATTTAAAGCACAGGAAAGAGATGGATAAGAGATTCTTTGGGCTTTCCTTGTTACTGCTTATTTTCTTGATCTCTCGTAAGTCTTGTTCATTAATTTCTCATATGTTAAAAAGTTATTGTTTGGGAAAATTAACAAAATCGGTTGATGTTTAATGAAACTAAATAAAATTTTCTATGTAAAATGTGTTTTTTAATTTATGAAAGTTTCACAAACATATAAGAGGGTTTCGCTCATTTTCCGATGATTATTTCATTCAATGTAAAATGAACAAGGTAGCAAGCTAATTAATGGTCATATTTTTTTTTGGGTTTAAAATGTTATGGATGTGGAGAAATGGGCGTGGTGCAGATTGAGGCAAGATTGTGTGAGTCACAAAGCCATAGGTTTCATGGCACATGCGTGAGAAGCCACAATTGTGATCTGGTTTGCAGGACTGAAGGGTTCACTGGGGGCAGATGCCGAGGACTCCGCCGCCGCTGCTTTTGCACCAGGATTTGTTAATGCTGCATTCATGCATGCGGATATGTGAATGTAATACTACATAAATAAATAAATAAATAAAACTTGGTTCTTCCATCCGGAGAGAATTTTTTTGTCTGTTTCGAAGGAGTTTTTGTACATGTTCTTCAAGTTTTCATTCAATGAAAGAATGAAACTTGCTTTTGGTGGTTTTCAAAAACAAAACTGATGTTTTGACCGGACAATAATTACCGGTAATAATTGTCCCGTTATAGGTTGGATAAATAGATTCGGGTTTGAAAAAACCTCAAATATTTGTTATTAAATTTTAGTTAAATTAATATTATTATTATGTTTTATTAAATTTAAACTTAAATAAAAAAATTAAAGTTATAAAGGATTTTTCGAAATCTGATTTTGGCCATCTTAGTCTCGGACGTGTTTGATGATATAGGGGTCAAAATTTTATTTTGAGGTCCTGAATTCGAATCCAAGGAGTATGTTTGAGATCCGGAGTTTTGAGTTCGAATTCATGGAGTGTCTTCGAATTCAGGGAGTGCGTTGAGATCCGGAGTTTTGAGTTCGAGATCCGGAGTTTTGAGTTTGAATTCATGGAGTGTTTTTCTTGTAAGAGTTTGAGACAATTGAAGATTTTATCTGTTTCGGGTCCGAAAAGAATAATGCCCGGTCAAAATAATATTTTTTAACAAAATATTAATTATATTGCCTCGGTTATCGGGATATCATTATTTTCTATAAAATAAAATAATAAAATAAAATAAAATAGTAGTGATGCGAAAAATAGTTTTTTTTTTAAAAAAAAAATTAAAATTTATAAATTACTAAGATGGAACTCTCATTAGCATTTAATCTTAGTTATTATTTATTCTTTTTTTGGATTTATCCTAGTATAATTCTCATTAGTTTTAAGAAATAATGTTCACTGATCAATCTCATATTCGGTAAAATTCTATATCCAGTTAATAATCATACTTATAATTTAATCAAGGAATTTCTCTCGAATTCAAAATTTTAGAAAGTCAAAATTAATTTCAAAATTGTTAGAAAAATGTCAGTCACATTAATAGAACTTAGTCACAATGACAGATACAATCAACTGACTCTTATTTACATTCTTATTGAGTTCAGTTATAATCACATATTTCGTAAGTCATACTTTACATAAGTAATGTTTTAACTAAGTCACATAGAGCTCTACCACAATCATTGTTGGGTTCTCTAATAACATGTCAATGATCTATTTAAACAGAAAAGATGTGAATACACAAAGTAAGATAGCGGAAAAATACTCACTTTGATCGGTTTCTTGGATGTAGGAAAGTTCAAAATTTTTGCTCCTTTGTGTAGTGCTCCAAGCTCCTCTTTGTATGAATGGTGTAGCTCCAAGCCTTTTGCTTTGATTCCAAACTCAATGGGAAAGTTTCCCTAACACCTTTGTTGACTCCTTTTAAGTGCTAGCTTGCTTGATTTTTGAAGCAAAATCAAAGAGAAATGAGAGCCTAGCTCACGGCAATGAGAGGGAGAGAGGAGAGCTTTTGTGTTTTGTATATTTTATTTTTTAAAACAATTACCACTTAATGACCAAGTCAATACAAAAGTGTGTATATGGTTTATTTCAAAACAGAAAAGCAAGTGTGTTGAGAGCAAAATCCGTTTAATGCTCTCACTACCTCCATCACCAAAAAAGTGATTGGACTCACATCACAAAAAGGTGATTTAACTTCCATCACAAAAGTTACTAGTGATGTATGTGAAGTGGACCTCACTTTAAATTCAAAATTAAAGTCGGGTGACACAACACACTTCGGGCTCGGGTTCGTTAATTCCGATTAAAGAATTTTTCGTTGTGACTTAATTAAATCAAATTTAATTAAATAATGATGCCTCGCAAAATTATTACGAAAATCGCTTACGAATTAATTCTAAATTAATTCGTTCGCCCGAATTAAAATCCAATTTTAATTTCGCTTTGAAATCTAATTTCATTTAATATATCGAATATATTATTTTATCGATTAATTCCAAATTAATCGTTCTCTTTCTTCTATTCGAATTTTATCCCAGATAAATTATCGCCGTAATTAATCCCAGATTAATTTTCTCTCTCTTCTAATTAATCTCATATTAATTATGTTCGAGTCATACGTCATCGGTGAATCTTCGGGAATACGTCATCGGTGAATCTTCGGGAAGCAACCCATGAGATCCATGGATATGTTGGCAGTAAATTCGGTCGTCGGACTATCCAAACATGTGTGTACCCGGTACCATGTTCTTACCAATTTACAAGACAAGGTTGGCTTCTATCAAAGCACCGTGCCTACCCAATTCTCCAGAAATATTCTTTTAAGGAATATATAATCTTTGTCAAGCGTAGTATACGTAGTATTGCGTATTGTGATCCAGTATCTGATTGCAAATGCGAGGCCTGAGGCTGGAATAGTGTCTGTCCCGTACGAAGCATATATCGGATCATCAGCAACTAGTCTCTTTAATCGGATAATCATGACTTTGTCATATCATCCCGATAGTAACAACATAATAGAGTACCAATTATGTATCCTTACGTGATCATCATCTCCATATGACTGAAGTGATACTTCCATCTTGACATCACACCCAATACACTACGATTCTCAATAAACCCAGAAGAGGCGTACACAGAACTTGTTAAAGTCTCGGACGACCAAAACCAAAGCGTATTGATTGTCGCAAGTATTAGCGATGAAAGTCTCAGGTTAAGACCAAATACACATACCCTGATTCGGATTCCCATAGACACATAGTCATACAACCAATGGGATTCTGATGGGTCTATCCAGAGCGAAGTTGTTTTCGTACCATCGGCAAACACAACCTCTTATCACACTTGCATAAGTATCCAATACTTAAATATATGAGAACTATGTTGTTACGCTTCCATAACACGCACAAGTACAATACTAGTCTATTTTGCATTATCGATGTCCAGTCTCGATAATACTACGACTAGGGATATTTAATAATTAAACCTTCGTGGATTGATATTGTCTTATATCTTATAATCCAGAACTAATCATAAGGACTTTTATCATTTATATATTCAAGTAATCTAATTACAAAATGATAAAATAGAAATTTCCATTGTCACACAGTTAATTTGTACAAAAACCACAATGTCTTTTACAAATAGTGACGCTATGGGTCATAACTGTCCAACAATCGCCCACTTGGCCTATAGTCAGTCACTCAAGTATCTAACACTTGAACTATGTACATGTCGCTCAAACTTTTGGTGAGGAATAGCTTTCGTCAGCGGATCTGCAATGTTGTCATCTGATGCGACCTTCTCGATCTTCAAATCGCCACGATGTATGATCTCACGAATCAGATGGAAACGTCGAAGTACATGCTTGGATCGTTGATGAGACCGCGATTCCTTAGCCTGCGTTATAGCCCCGTTATTGTCACAATACAATAGAACGGTCTCAGCTGCTAACGGAACTACTCCTAATCCAATTAGGAATTTACGGATCCAAACTGCCTCTTTTGCTGCTTTAGCTGCAACAATATATTCTGCTTCTGTTGTTGAATCGGCAACAGTCTCTTGCTTGGAAGATTTCCAGCTTACTACTTCGTTGTTCAAACAAAATATGTACCCAGATTGCGACTTACAGTCGTCTTTATCGGTTTGGAAACTTGCATCGATAAACTCAGTTACCTCAAGTTTTTCATCTTCATAGATTAAGAACGCATCCCTAGTTCGTCTAAGATACTTAAGGATGTTATTAACCGCAACCTAGTGACCATCACCTGGATCGGCCTGATAGCGACTACACATGCTCAAAGCATAGAAGACATCAGGTCGCGTACATATCATGGCATACATGATCGATCCGACTGCAGAAGCGAATGGGATACGACTCATGTTGTCTCTCTCATCTTGAGTTTTAGGACACATGTCCTTAGATAGAGTGACACCATGTAACACTGGCAACAGTCCCCTCTTAGACTGTTCCATGTTGAATCTCTTCAACACTTTGTCAATGTACTTGCTCTGGGAGAGACCAAGAAGCTTTCTATATATATCCCGGTAGATCTTTATTCCCAAAATAAAGGTTGCTTCTCCCAGATCTTTCATGGAGAATTTTAATGAAAGCCAAGCTTTCACCGATTGTAGCATGGGAATTTCATTGCCAATAAGCAATACATCATCAACGTAAAGGACAATGAATGTCAGTGCGCTCCCACTAAACTTCTTATATACACAAGGATCATCCTCGTTTTGAACGAAATCATATTCTTTTATGATCTCATCAAAACGTTGGTTCCAAGAACGCGATGCTTGCTTCAATCCATAAATGGATCGATTTAACTTGAAACCTTGTTCGCATGTTTTGGTACGACAAAACCGCCAGGATGTTGCATATAAACATCCTCCAAAATGTTTCTATTAAGGAAAGCGGTTTTGACGTCTATCTGTCATATTTCGTAATCGAAATATGCAGCAATAGCAAGCATTATCCGAATGGATTTAATCATGGCAACAGGTGAAAAAGTTTCATCGTAATCGACACCATGTCGTTGACGATACCCTTTCGCTACAAGCCTAGCTTTGTACGTTTGTATGTTGCCATCCATGTCGGTCTTCTTCTTGAAGACTCATTTGCAACCAATAGGCTTTATGCCTTCTGGTGCATCAACCAATGTCCAAAAATGGTTGGTGTACATGGAATCCATTTCGAATTTCATGGCATATTGCCATAAACCGGAGTCGATACCTTGTATCGCTTCCTCATACGTAGCCGGTTCGTTTTCCTCAATAAGATTAATATCCACATGAGGTGAGATCATAAACCCATATCTCTCAGGTTGTTTTCTGACTCTCTCAGACCTACGCGGTTCTTGTGTATTCGAAGATTGTGGTACAGTCTCATCCTTGATGAATTGTTCATGTTCCGTTAAGGAATCGGTGCCAGGAACAGTATCACTCCGATTTTCATCGAGTTCTACTTTCCTCTCACTAACCACTGTATTTAGGAATTCATTCTCAAGGAAAACTGCATGTAGAGCAACAAATACTTTGTTCTCTTGTGGTTGTAGAAGTAATATCCTTTGGTTTCCCTAGGATAACCTACAAATAGACACTTATCCGATTTGGGTTCAAGTTTGGTACCATCCGGATAACCTACAAACCCCAAATCTTCAGGAATGAGAAATCTGGTTTCTTTCCTGTCCATATTTCATACGGAGTCTGTTGAACAGACTTTGACAGAACCTTATTCAAAATAAGTATTGCACTGTTCAATGTATATCCCCAGAAGGAAATATGTAGCTCTGTGCGACTCATCATCGACCTTACCATGTCCAAGAAAGTTCGGTTTCTTCGTTCGTTCGACACACCGTTTAATTGAGGTGTTCCGGGAGGAGTCCACTATGAAAGAATACCATACTCTTTCAAGTAATCGAGAAACTCATTGCTCAAGTATTCTCCACCACGGTTCGACCATAATTTTTTAATACTTTTACCGGTATATTTTTCTACTTCATGTCGAAACTCTTTGAATTTCTCAAAAATTTCCGACTTGTGTCTCATAAGATACACATAACCATAACGCGATGCATCATCCGTAAAGGTTAAGAAGTATTCATATCCACATCTAGCCTGACTAGACATGGGCCCACATACGTCACTATGAACGAGGGCTAACAGTTCGGTGGCACGTTCACATTTACCGCTAAAAGGTGTTTTAGGCATTTTGCCTAATAAACAAGATTCGCAGACGTCCTATGAATTTGGATCAAATCCGTCCAAGTACCCACTCTTCGAAAGTGTGGATATGCGAGTCTTGTTAATGTGTCCTAGACGACAATGCCACATATAAGTTTCATCTTTGTTACTTAATTTAAGCCTTTTGTTTGTTACATTATATGTTTGAGATTTATTTATATTCAAAATATAAAGACCATTATACACATCAGCACTGCATATCTCAATATCATTTTTATACATAAAACACCCAGTGTTTCTAAATACAAAAGTATATCGACATTGGGCTAAACAAGATACATAAATAATATTCCTAATCAAACTAGGTACATAATAACAGTCTGATAAGTTTAGTACATGCCCTGAAGGCAGTTCCAAAATATAAGTCCCAACGGCCAAAACGGCGACTCTAGTCTCATTTCCAACTCGGAGGTCAATCTCTCTTGAGGCCAGTCTCCTGCTAATCCGCAGATCTTGCACATCAGTACATATATGAGTACCACAACCAAAATCAAAAATCCAATTTTTAAAACTAGAAGTAGACATGTTTATTTCTATAACAAACATACCTGAAGCCGATGCCTTGCCCGCTTTGATTTCCTTCATGTGCGCCTTGTACTCACGGAAGTCACGCTTCCAACGACCTCGTTTTTCACACTGTAGGCAGACATCTTAGGATTTGTCCTTAGCCTTCCCAGAAGACTTTGATGATTTGGCCTTGTTCTTCTTCTTCTTATTCTTCTTCTTTACACCTCCAGTAGCCTTTGGCCAAGCCTTGGCAGACTGAGATGTTGAAGCGAAGCGTGTGCCTCGCGCTTTTTGCCCTTCAAAAGCTCATTTTCTGCTTCATGCAGCATTGCCATCAACTCTCCAAGACTATGGTCTTGGTTCATCATATTATAGTTCATGATGAACCCGCTCCAGCTGTCAGGAAGAGACTGCAAGACCAAATCTATAGAAGTCTCAGCCTCAAAGGTTATGCCTAGTTGATCCAGCTGTTCGATGTCAGCAATCATCTGCGACATATGGTGCTCAACAGATGTACCCTCTGACATTTGAGAGCGAAAGAACTTCTTCTACAATTCATACCTTTGCGATCTAAGGTTAGATCGATGAAGGTCCTTCAATTTTACCATCATAGTATAGGGATCCAATCCCTTATTCTGGCGATGAAATTGAGGGGTCATTGCAGCGAGCATGACGGATTGAGCAGTTGAGTTGTCATCGCTATGAGTCTTCCAAAGCTCAAGCTCAAGCGGCTGCTCATTTCCAGGCTTAGGCCCGAGAGGTCTCTCTATTGTATAAAGCATTCTCTCAGCCCCCAGGATAATCCTGAGGTTCATATCCCAGTCAGGAAAGTTTGCATCATTAAAGACATTTTCGCCCATGATAATATCTCTAACCCCGATCTTTCCATCCATCTTAATTACAATACTCTAACTATTCAATTAATGATTTTTGGGTACAGTCCAACTGTTACAAGAAAATAATAAAATATTAATCCAACTAATAAATACATAAAATGACGAAATAATTTGAAAGCGCGTATTGGCAAGTATTTGAACGAAATTGCAAATTCAATACTAGCCTCCCACTATTTTTCGGCGAGCCTCTAACCCACTGTTGAGTACTCGGGAAACCTAGTTTCTTAGTGGGCTAGGATCCCGTTAAATAACACACAATCTTGACTTTGGACAACAAGCTGTATGATATTTAACTAGGTAGATCTCTAAAATCAATTGGATCTCATCCAATTGCTAGATCCGGTAGGTAGACCTCCAAGTCCGAAATATATATACAATGTATATGCCAATATATCCAATATATTTTCCTAACATTTTCCTCTGAATCAACTAAGCCTTGACTTTGGCTCAACAAGCTTAATGATTCCAGTTAAGCGGGACCCATTGACTTTGGAAAACTTCATAATCCATGTCGATGAACAAGAAGTGACCTTGACTTTGGCCAAAAAATCACAACTTGCCCAAGACATGCGATATGGAACAAAGCTTTCATGGTTCAAACACATCCGCGATGGACATTGATATTGACTTTGGTCAAGAAACCAATGCCAATCTTGGATCTTGAGAAAGAACCATTCAATAGAAGGAAAACGCTTAATATTTGATCGAGGGTTTTTCGTGTAAACTGGCAACCAATTTATTATCTTTGATTAGATCTCATCATACACCCTTAAGCATGCATTCTAAAAGCATAATAAGATGCGAATAAAATAATAATGATATGTGGATGGATACTTAATAAATTATTCCTAGAACAAATCACTCCATTTCCTCTTCCCAGCTAGCACTATTCTAACTTCTATCCAATTACATAATACAATAAAGAAACCTCATTAACATTGAGGGGAATTGGTGAGAAGAGAATTACAAAGAGTCAAGAGATAAAGGCTGGATACGCAGGTCCAATTTAATAAATCTAAATTTATTACAACAATTTCCAAAATTGCCCTCGCCCGTCTAATATACATCTGATATACATTATTCATACAATATATCCATGTATTCATACAAAGCATGTTATTCAATCAATCTAATCCAATTAATTAATCTTTGAATTAAGTGATCATCCAATGTTCAAAACAAACATTTTGATTTACGCGAGTCCAACTCGTTTAAGAATAAGTACTCAAAGTGTGTATTCTTGAATATATCGAACTACAATTTTAAATCTGATTTAATTGTATTCAATACTAATTCTTATTTAATTCCAAATTAAATAATTACACTTTATTAATGTGCCTCTTAGACTTAGATTCTAAATATAATCTTAATGGGTCTCAAAGGCCCAATTAACATCCAATGTCAATTTAATAAAGTCCAATGGGCTTTTATTTAATTTATAAGGCATGGCTTTGGCCAATATGGGTGTAACATCCCAGATTTTCGGGATCGTTCTAGAAGATTCCCGGACGGATGTTTTAGTCCCGGAGCATGATGATGATGAAGAATAAGATTTTAAGTGATGTCTTATGGGTTGGAATATTATATTATGAATTTACGTCGTGTTGGAAAACGCGTGGGATCAAAAGTCAGTTACGCGATTTTCGTAAAAACGCGTAAAGTTTACAGTTTTAGTCACGAAGAGAGCAAACGAACTCCGATCGAGCTGATTTTTGGACCATCGGACTCTTTTTTCCAAGACGAACAACTTTTGTGTTGAACACTGTTCGAGAATCGCATCAGAAGGGCTCCGAATTTGCGATTTTCCAGAAGGTTCTAGAATAGGGACTGAATTGTAATTTTCACAGGGACTAAATTGATATTTTTCATGGCATTATATAAAGCCTCAAAGTTTGCATAAATTGCAAAAATGGCAAGACCCATCAAAAAGCCCACACCCGACCCCTCTCTCTTCAAAATTCGACCCACTGGTTTCAGGTCTCGCCAGCGGCCAGCCGGCCTCAACCGACCGGCGCGACGGCACTGAGGGAGACGCCCGGCCACCCTGCATTCAACGGTGGCCGGCGGCGGCGTCAGAAGCGCCGGAAACGGCGAGTTTGGGGGGAAAGAGGCGCGCCCATGGGTATGGCGGATCTGGCTCGTCGGTTCGTTTCACGACCCGAGCCACCTACCAAATCGAAGCCCTCGATGAGTACTACGAGTGTGCGGGGTTGATTTCGCCGAACAACGGCCGGAGGCTCGCGAAACGAGGAAGAAAGTCGCGGATGAATAGTAGACCCATGTGAACAGTAACTCCGATCGGAATTCCGATCGCACCAGCGCGTTCGTATGGACGTTGAGAGTCCGAATATGGCCTCAGAATTTCGGTACGACTCTCCGTTTAGATTTTGTTATTTTCAAGTATATCGATTTGTATTCGGATGTTTTCGGTAGTTGCGTAGTGTAGCGAATTTGCATGAAATGAATTGGATATGTCTTAATATGTTAAAACGATAAATGTGGTAGAATCCGGGGTAAATCGGATGAGATATGATCGATCCGGTAGAATTAGCGAGATTCCGGTAAAACGGAGGTTCTCGCGCGATTGAGCGCAGATGATCGTAAATATAGTTATGATGTATATATGGCATTGCGAGGGTAATTAAGTAATTTTGGATTAGTTCGGAGGGTTCGAGACCCTTCCGTGGCGTTTGCGGAAACTTTTCCGCAAGTTTTGCCGCACATGTGTAAAATGAGAATATGACCTATTTAGCTAATCTGGAATAGCAAGCAAGTATGTATTAGAGTAATGGAGTTTAGATCGTAGTATTAGAGTTGATTCGGGTGTTCCGGGGATGCCCGTAGTTGTTTTAGAAAAGTTGGAAGTTTCCGCAAATAGCGGTATTAACCTTGCGTTGTTACTTGTTTGACAGATCGGACCCGGATCGCGGGCATTGGCTTACCCACGTAAGTAACTCATGCTTTGATTACTTAAGAAGTTATTGTTATACGAAAGTAGTACTACAATAAAGCTATATATAATCATATGTATAAAACTAGTATATATATATATATATATATATGAAGATTATCGTAGAAGAAAGAAGCTAGTAAATTAGTACACAGATATAGATAAGAGCAAGCAATTATAAGTAGAGATATAAGTTAAAGATAAACAGAAGCATTCAGAAGCAAAGAGAAACATACGTAAGTATAGACCAGTATATATATATATATATATATATATGAAGCAAGTAAATGATGTCATACTCAAAAATATAATTTATTGAGACTTGGGTATGGGGGATGTAGAAACTACACCCTAGGGAATGAGATTAAGTTATAAACGAGATAAATATATATGGACTAGTGTTATGAAGAAAAGTTTGTAAGTATGCGTTATATAAGAATGTTAGCAATATGAGTATAGATATGAGTGTATAAAGTGATAAAGAGTATGAATAAATAGATTATGCATACCATAAGAATATATAAAAGGTTATGATATGAGATTTCTGGACACAAGTTGATAGTTAGAAAATGGCAAAGAAGTTTAAGAATAATGGCATTGGAACTTATATGTGTTTGGTATTTGATATAGTAGTAGAGTTTCGAATGTATGTGCATGAATATAAATTGTAAAATATATTGACTGTGAGCCACTAGCAAGGTAAGTTGTAAAGGTAAGTTGAATTGTGATGGTTTGATATTTGCATATATATATATATATATATATATATAATATATATATATATATATATATATATATATATATATGTATGAATGCAAGATGAATTTAGCATGTTTAGTTTGAACAAGCATTATGTCGATATTTAAGCATATGGTTAGTAAGATCATTATAGAGAAGATCATAACTATAGTAGAGAGAAGCATGAGAATGCATATATGCATATTCATGTGTGTGTGTGTTAAGTTTTCATTAGTTGAGCAGACGATAACAATGTTTTCAACAATTTTAAATGTTTTAAAGAAAGATTTCAAATGCTTTTGAAAAGAATCATATTTCTGAAAATGTTTTACAGTTTGAGTTGCAGATTATGATTTTATGGTTTTCGGGGCATGAGGTAAAAACTCACCCCAGTATGTAACTTGAGATATAGTTTGAAATTGACGGATACTTTGGATTCGGGATTTGGGATTTGACCCATCCCAGTTGTACATTTTGGAATTGACGGTTAGACGCATGTGCACATGTGGAGGACTAAGGGGACGCTCTCAGATCCTCGAGCAGGACTAGAGACTACAGGGTCTCGAAATCCTGATTTCAGAGATGCCCAGTTGAGTTATGGTCCTGGGCATCGAGTACACCCAGTTGAGTTATGGTCCTGGGTACAGAGAGACGTCCAGTTGAGTTATGGTCCTGGACGTAGAGTTTTCTTCAGTTTTCAGACATACAGAACACAATTTTTCAGGTTTTTAATACCCAGTTTTCAGATTTCAGATTTCCAGTATACGGTTTTCAGAAACAGTTTTTCAGATTCGATTTTCAGTTTTCAGAGATGCCGCAGTAGGTGAGTTATGGTCCTGGTCATCAGTTTATTTTCAGTTTTTAGTTTTAGTATAAAGTTTTCAGATTTTTTTTAAGATTCAGACTTCAGAACTCAAACTTTAAGTAAAAGTTTTCTTAATTGTTATTTTAAAGACAATTTTAGAAAGATAAAGTTTTTAGAAACAGAGTTTTCAGAAAGAATTTTCAAAGATAATTTTCTAAAGACATAGCATATTGAGTAAAGTATGATTTTCATTTAGTACATATAAATCATGTATTCCAGTAAGTTATTTAAGATGCATATGGTTGATGATAATGCATTATAGCATGAGTACATTTAGATGCATATAGCCAACATTGGTACATGATATCATCATTATGTTTATATGTATTTGTTGATAATGTTGGTATGAGATGTAGGACGGTATGAGAGATTCTCCTTGTGGATGTTTAATGTGTGATAAATATTTGGAGGAAATAACATGTTACAATGGTTGCATGTGCATGTATGCATGATCAGTGATAGTAAGTTAAGCGTCTGACATAGATAATATTATAGTACAACCGATTCGATGATATTTCAAAGAAAGTAAGAATAAAAGGTTTTAAATTAAAGGCCAGAATTAGATACAAGTATATATATAGAAAGGTGGTAAGATATTAAAGTAACATAGTGAATACGTAATGAATCTTGGTTCAATAGATAAATATACAGAGCTAAATGACCATAGCATAGATATTCAAAGTTTAAGTTTGAAACAGGATGTGAGGGTGTGTGAGTTATAACATAAATCGTGGAATAAGTGGTAACACATAATCTTGAATGTGAGTTTTGCAGTTAACTTAGTTTTGAGAACTACGTGAGATTACATAGATGATTTAGTCAACAATGTATTAAGAAATAAGCCTTGTATGATGTTTGTTTGTTTAATCTAGAAGCATAGTTACTTACTGAGTCATTATGACTCATACCACCACAGTTTGTAGTTTTGCAGGTCAGTAGCTGTCTTATGGGATCAGCAGATGCTCGGTGAAGACTTTGAAGACAGTGGATCGCCCCAACTGCAGTCAAGAGAGTCCTGGGTCGAGTTATGGGTCCTCACGGCCCTTGTCATTGTATCTAGCATTTGTATAATATTAGTAAAGAGTATGTAATAGTGTAGTTGTATTTTGAGTTCTGGCCGGAGGCCAAGTTTTACATTTGTTCATTGAGTTCGGGCCTGAGGCCTTGAGGTTGATGTTCCGGCCTGAGGCCGAGGTGTTGGTTTTTTGTTTTGTGCTATCTACAGGCCAGGTTGCATGATGTTACGAATACATCATGCCGAAATTTCGATAGATTCAGAGGCTTATGGAGACGGGTTTAGCCTGTCTCTTGCCGGTAGCATCCTGGCCTAGGCGGGATGTTACAAATGTGGTATCAGAGCATGGTTTAAGAGTCAGAGTCAGTTGCATGATTTAGAAGTCAGTGACTGCAATTGTGGGGATCCAGCTGTCAGAAATTGTCTTCAGTTGGTAAGGACTGTTGGGGTTGGAGCTCAGAGCGCCAATTCCCGGTTGTATTTGTGTTGAATACTTCTGTAAAACATTATTATTATGAATATATATGCAGTTATTAATATAATCTATCTTTCTATATGGTAAAGTCGTAATGACCCTAGAATGATTAGTCATGATACATTGAAAAGCGTCGCAACGGACATTGAGTTGTATCATGACGTTGTCATTCTCAGACAGTTCCTGGTCAAGGTTTACACTACTTGGTCAGTATAGTAAACCCGTTGAGACCGATACATGTCGTATACTGGAATATATGATTCCAATGGTTTCTCAATGGACCATAAGTCTTGGAGACTAGGATAGACGTGTAGGTGTTTATAGTGGATAAACACTGAACGACTCACCGAAGATTCTTAATGGATGGTACACCAGCGTCAATAAGAATCTTCTTGGGTTGAGTAGCACTTGTGATTCTTAGACTTGAGATGCCATTTGGGCACATGAGACATCTTCTACACTTAGACGGCAGTCACGTTACCGATCTATTAGATCAGACCTCCGCTTGTTCGTTGGTGTAGATAGATCCTCAGGGGTCTATGTGTATCAAGATAGGATCCGTTAGTTCTGTGTATCAGAGCATAGGTAGTCCATATGATTAGCAATCAGATAAAACCATGGGCCCGTGGTAAAGTTTAGAAGCTAGTCTAAACATTCTTTTGAGATTGCTAAAGAATAGTCGACTGGATAATCCGATGTTGGGGGTTGGTGCTCAGAGCGCCAATCCGGACCGTATTTATGTCTGATTCATGAATACGAACATCCCCTTATTCCATAATATTACTTATTTATGGTTGCACCTCTTGTTCTTATATACGTATTCGATCTGATTACGATTAGATTGAAACTAAATGTGGTTTAGTGATATGTATATATTAGACAAAGGCCCGATAATATATAATGCAGTACACAATTACAAAGTTAGTTTGTAATTGACATTGGGAAGTGTCACTGCTATATGAATATTATCAAACATAGTTCCTGGTCAAGATTTGCTAACACGGGTCGGTTAGTCAAATCTGTTGAGACCAGTACATGTCGTATATCGAGACTTGGTCCTATGGTTTATCCCAATGAACCATGAGTCTAGGAGACTCGTATAGACGTGTAGGTGTTTATAATGGATAAACACTGAACGGCTCACCGAAGATTCTTAATGGATGGTACACCAACGTCAATAAGAATCTTCTCGGGTTGAGTAGCATAGTGGTCCTTCGACTTGAGACACCACTGTGGATGTATGAGACATCCTCCACACTTAGATGGCAGTCACGTCACCGATCTATTTAGATCAGACCTCCGCCTGTTCGTTGGGTGTGGATCGATCCTCAGGATATCCTGTGTGTGTCAAGATAGGATCCGTCAGTTCTGTGTACAGAGCATAGGTAGTCCATATATATTTAGCAGTCTGTTAAATCTGTGGCCACAGTATACATCGGAAGTAAGTTCCGAGTGTTATTTAGAGATTGCTAATAGATACGTCGACGAGATAATACCTATAGAGATTTGACGTTTACATCTATATCTCTGGGATTATCTGGATACCTGTGACGGAGGGATTATACGTATGCAATGACCTCGACCTGTATGATTCAAGCTAGTTTATCCGTGATCGTCATAATCTACGGGTGGATAGATTATGGACACGAAATTGGATTTCGTGACGGATATACCTGAATCTAGAGAGTCTCAATAATGAAACATACTCGTAGAGCACTAGAGCAACATTTATGAATAATGATGATATTTTATAAATCGTTTAATCGTTAAACGAAAAATACATGCGAACGGGCCGAACCGTCATTTCCTAATTAATGTGTATTGTATTTAATATATGATTATTAAATACACATTAATAAATAGTCAAATAAAGGTATTTGACATATATCATCAATATATGTATTTTGAGATATTTAAAGTAAATATAATACATATATTTGATATATTTGTATTTAATTAATTAATTAATTATTTAATTGTTAAATGATTAATATAATTAAAATATAAATATATCACCAAATGATAAAGTTAGGAAATGATTATAAGTTGCAATTGTTGACTTATACATTAAAGGAAATGGTTGTCAAATTGATTTTGACTTCTTAAGATATTTGTTCAAAAATGTTTGAAAAATGAAAATATCTTTTTTCTTATTTCTTGTTAAATTTCGGCCATGACACTTTAAAATATAAGAGTTATATTTTTCTAAGTTGCATTTGTTGACTAAATTAAATATCTTTAAAGTGTTATTTGGATATTTAACCAAGTTGACTAAATTAAAGTGAAATGAAATTGAAATTACAATATTTGTTTTTCCTTTAGTGAAATTCGGCCAAGGCTTCCTTGCCAAGTATATATTGTTTTTCATTTCATTTTATTGTTACCTAATACACTTTAAAGAAAAACTCCATTAATGGAAGCAAAGGAAGCTTGTGAGAAAGAAAGAAGAAATCAAAGAAAGCTTGGATTTTAGTGAGTTTTTCCAACTTGCTATTAGAAAGGAAAATGTTCCTTAGGATCTAGGCTTTAACATATGATGTTCTTAGGTTATTTATTCTTTATTCCTTGTGTTTTTGTTGATGGAAGTTTTGATGGAAGTGTTGAGCATGTATGATGAAGGAAGGTTGTGACTATTGTAGTTATAAGCTTTCTTTTAAGGTTTTGGAAACCATGTTGCTAATCTAGAGTTGTTGACCCACTCTTAGATGACCTAGATTTGATCTTGAGTTGTTTCATTGTGTTGAGACTTTGATTGGATGGAAGAAAGATGATTGAAGTGTTGGATTTAACCAATTTGGTCTAATTTGTCCAATTTGAAGAAATTGAAAAATTAGGGTTCATGACCAATTCCAAATTTGGGGGATTTTCATATATGTTGTGTATTTGGATGTGTATATGATGCATATAAAGTTTCATGTTCATTGGATTACATCTTGATGTGTTTTGATGCATGAAATGACAAAGTGCACAACTTTGGCACCAAGGTGGTGCATTCGGCCAAGAGTTGGAAATTTGGGGATTTGGTTGCTTTTGGTGTTTTGATGTTTTGAACATGCTAAGTTCATCTTAGAAATGATTTAGAATCATTCAAAATTGATTAGATCAATTTCGGACTAAAATGGACAAAATACCAATGTAAGGGCATTTCGGTAAATTCACTTGAATATGATTCATTTGAATTTTATTTCATAATTTGATTATTGGAATATTAAATAAATATGTTTATTTAATTAATTCGAGAAAAAGTTTTGAAATCGGAAAAACGATTTTCCACCGCTTCCGCGTGCGTTACCGGATTAAGCCCCTAAAAACCCCTACAAAATGGTATCAGAGCGAGTCTGATTCTAGGCCTCCATAAATGATTAGCTTGTTATTCAATGTTTAATCATGTTTTCTTGACTTTATACATGCTTGGTATAATCTAATTTGATTAGATTTAGGGTGTATGACACTTAATGGAATATCCCCGCTTAATAAGGTTTTAAAGTAACTAGTATTTGGAATACTTGTTTCTTGGTCCGTCTTGTCAATACGGTTTATAAATATCTTTTTGTTGACTACATCCGAGACCGTGCCTCTGCTGTGAGGATGTAGCTGATAGAAATTTATTTATGCCGAATGTATATTAGATACTAGATAAATTCAAGCGAAAGCGGAATCCTGAACGTGCCCTAGCTGTCAGGGTTACGCAAGTAACTTGAGTTTATCATTGACAAGTTTAACCTTGGTACGTCTCCTTGTGGGCCTGCCTTCGCAGCGACAACGAGAAACGGCCAGGACCGGAACCTCGGAGTCACTAGTGAGTGATTGACAATTAGTTGTCTACCTGTGAATATACGTAGGCGAGACCGTGCCTCTGCTGTGAGTCGAAATATATTCATGGGGTCCTCTTCCCATTATGGAATTCGATTTAATTATTGAATTCTCGTCTTTCCGTTGGGGATTACGGCATTACGTAAAAATAGTGGGAGGCACTGCTAAGTTTAAAATATTCCATAACTTAGGCAGTGTATGTTATTATGGAAATTGCCGCTTGTTTGTTTCCTTATTCTATTGTTTATATAGAATTAAACTTTTATTTACTGCACACATATTATGATATGTTATATTACTAGACTCTTGGTTGCAGTCATTCTAGAATAGGTTCTAGATACTACTAGACTAGGATATTATTAGATTAGTCTAAACCATCGGGAACTATTGTTCCGATTTTCTTCAAAAATAAAGATGGTTAATGACTTAGTTTCTAAGTCATGATAGATAATCTAGATAGATATCCCCTTTAGGATATAATACTTTAGAGACAATAGTTTCTTATGCAGTAAGAATTGACTTGAATTAGTTCATGTCTCGAGATTCTTGACTGGCATTTAGAAAGCCCTATTAGGTATTTGTTTATCTAGTAATGACGTTTCTAAGCTTTAATACCTTTAGAGGTAATGTGTCTGACACAATTTGCTAATCAGTTATTTACAATTGTTGTGAATAGTTGAATGCAAATAGTAAAGCTAAAGAAAGGAGATGCGTATATTTGTGTATAGAAAATATCGATTTTCACAATACAACAACTATAGGTATTGGATACCAGATCTCCCGTCTAGTTATTTGAAATATTGGTTAACGATTGTTTTGATATTTGATATCGGAACTTGCGACTATTGGATAGTCACTTGTTCTTATAAACAATTGTTACATATTTTTATAAAACTAGTAGTGTCATTGACGTAGAGATAAACATAAAGAGAAATTATTCGGTAAAGTAAATAATTTAGAACGTGCTTTATGAGTTTAATCACTTAAGCATTGGATGCTTATTCCGTATGGTAAATGATGGTTTGATACTAGATCACACTACACATCCTTATCCATTTAATGAATATTGTATTCAGGAAAGTGATTAAGATCTCGTTTAACCAATGATTGTCATTGGACCACCAAATTTATTTAACTGATACATTGGATGTATGTAGTTTTTTAAATAATAATTGCTTAAGGTAGTTTTCTTTATTTCGTAACTTAGTTGATGAATTGTCATAACTTAGTTACGTGTTTCTGAAGGAACACATATTGAAAGTCTTGAAAGTATCAAGTACTTTCAATCCGTTCTGATGAAACGTAGATTGAACATTTTTGACTTGTTCAAATATATTCAATCTAAAGGTTTTAGAGAATTCTATCCTCAAAATTCATAACATGTCTTTGAACTGTTCAAAGATCTTTGATACGATCAAACGTATGAATTTAAAGCAATTAGTTCTAAGGTATTTAGTGAATATGATTCATATTCAATATTGTTCTTCCACGATTCCATCTTGATGGAATTGAGTAGTGGGAGCAATCGAATCTTATATGATTTGATTCGTCTGATATTGAAAGTTACCGATTAGTTTTAATACTCTTGGGGTTATACTCCAGTAACACTAATTCATCTCTTTAATTAATGTTCCATTATTTTCTACAGTTGCATATATGATATGTATAGGTAGAAAATTTGAATCTTGAAAAGTTTGAGATTTCAATCTTTCTTTTATATAATAGTTATATAATGGAAATTACTTACACCTCGGAGGTATAAGTAAAAGTTTATCGTTTATTCTGTTTAATAGAATATTGTATTCTATTTAATAGAATATCTTTCCTATGATTCTAAGTAATAAAATCGTTTTATTACTTTGGTGTGTGTAACATCAGATGTAATATTGTAGAAAAGACTTGACTTATTGAAGTCAAATGTGAGAATGATAAATTATAATGGAACTATGTAATTAATAAAATGAAACAACCCTTATACATCTTCCGTGCAAGTCCAATAGGATAACAGAATCATTCACGAGTATTTGATACTTAATGGTTCAGTTGTTTTCTTATTGAAGAAAAATTATCCTATGACTTTTAATGGAAGCGATATTTGATATCGATTCTGGAAGTTCACCATTGAACCTAGATCTAAGATTGTTCATAGCTTACTATGATCAAGTTTTGAACTTGATTACGCTTTCATTATGAATTAGTTCATGATATGTGCTAATTGTTTGCACAACGGAAGCAATGTGAGCTTATTAAAGGTTGGACCTTTATAGTATGACAGTGAGAAAAGTTATACTCAGCAATCTATTGTAGATTCTGAGAAAACTTATCTCTAGTCACACTAATTGAACAATTATAGATATATTGATTAATGTTGATAATAAACTGTATATTTTAGCTAAAGAATGCAAAGTGGCGTTTTTGATGACTTATTCAGATAAGAGATCAGTTGTGATTTCCTTATTTGAAAAGTTCATTCTGAAATGGCCCTAGAGTTTGTGTTCTGCTGAGATCGCAGTTTAGTGTGCTAGCTTATCGAGCCTATTGTAGACTCGGATAAGTCTTCCAGAAGTATGTGTTCTCTATTTTTGATATCGTCAGATTGTCTGATCTTGTCAAAGTATATAGAAACATATGTGATTAGAAGGGTTAATGGGAGCGTACATATTACTTTCTAGTGTTATATATCTTAACGAATTTGTCATTATTATAGTAATAATGAGATGTTTATGAGGTAAAAGATTTACCTAAGTCTTCTTTACTCCGTGATAAAAGTGGGAGTAGTCTATTTTATATACGATATAAAGTTTTATATAAGATATAAAACCAAGAGACTTGTGAGATACTCCTATTAGTCGTACATTAGATATGATCTAATGAAAGACATAACAAGGCTATCTGTATGACATTTAGTATAACTGTTCGACAGTTATTGTGTGTCTTATATAAAGTATTCTTTTCGTAAAGGATGATTCCTTTTCGAAAGAGATATTGATTAGAATGTCTAATCAATCTTATGTATCATTTGATGATGACATAATAATACTTTATATGTGCGATTCGACTATAGATATTGATTTAATCGTAATTGTTACGAGTTATTTTGACATCCTATAGACCATATGATGGATCTTGAAACACGTTCTTTGTGATCTTTGAGATATTAAGATCGAGTTTCTAATTCATGGAGAATATAGTCTGCAACCATTAGGGTCATATTAGTTTTGAGACTAATTATGACGTTAGGCAGTCTACGTCATAAAGAGTCACAAAAGATGCAGTGGGAGTGTCACGAAGGATTCTACTATTTAGTGGAATCAAATGCAATTTTTTAAGTATGACTTATGAAGTTGCATAGTGACCTTTAAATTAAAGTTTTTTGAATTGTATTGTGCTTGCGGTTGTCTTCATAGTATTTTGGATTTGATCCTTAAATACTTGGACAACTCAGTAGCTGTAGCACAATACTGATGTAGCATCAGAGTCATATTAATGTATAATCTAGATTCTACAAAATATGAATGATGCTGACTATGGGAAACGATGGAGTTTGTTTGACAAACTCAATATGTCATAGCGGACTTGTTTTTATTGCCTACCTCTTAAGTACACTGGGTGAGCTTTTGAGGACCATGTGCATACGATGCACATTGAGACGTGTATATGATACCGTGGATTGGCACTAGAGCAAGTGGGAGAAATTGTTGGGGTTGGTGCTCAGAGCGCCAATCCGGACCGTATTTATGTTTGATTCATGAATACGAACATCCCCTTATTCCATAATATTACTTATTTATGGTTGCACCTCTTGTCCTTATATACGTATTCGATCTGATTACGATTAGATTGAAACTAATGTGGTTTAGTGATATGTATATATTAGACAAAGGCCCGATAATATATAATGCAGTACACAATTACAAAGTTAGTTTGTAATTGACATTGGGAAGTGTCACTGCTATATGAATATTATCAAACATAGTTCCTGGTCAAGATTTGCTAACACGGGTCGGTTAGTCAAATCTGTTGAGACCAGTACATGTCGTATATCGAGACTTGGTCCGATGGTTTATCCCAATGAACCATGAGTCTAGGGAGACTCGTATAGACGTGTAGGTGTTTATAATGGATAAACACTGAACGGCTCACCGAAGATTCTTAATGGATGGTACACACAACGTCAATAAGAATCTTCTCGGGTTGAGTAGCATAGTGGTCCTTCGACTTGAGACACCACTGTGGATGTATGAGACATCCTCCACACTTAGATGGCAGTCACGTCACCGATCTATTTAGATCAGACCTCCGCCTGTTCGTTGGGTGTGGATCGATCCTCAGGATATCCTGTGTGTGTTAAGATAGGATCCGTCAGTTCTGTGTACAGAGCATAGGTAGTCCATATATATTTAGCAGTCTGTTAAATCTGTGGCCACAGTATACATCGGAAGTAAGTTCCGAGTGTTATTTAGAGATTGCTAATAGATACGTCGACGAGATAATACCTATAGAGATTTGACGTTTACATCTATATCTCTGGGATTATCTGGATACCTGTGACGGAGGGATTATACGTATGCAATGACCTCGACCTGTATGATTCAGCTAGTTTATCCGTGATCGTCATAATCTACGGGTGGGTAGATTATGGACACGAAATTGGATTTCGTGACGGATATACCTGAATCTAGAGAGTCTCAATAATGAAACATACTCGTAGAGCACTAGAGCAACATTATGAATAATAATGATTATTTATAAATCGTTTAATCGTTAAACGAAAAATACATGCGAACGGGCCGAACCGTCATTTCCTAATTAATGTGTATTTGTATTTAATATATGATATTATTAAATACACATTAATAAATAGTCAAATAAAGGTATTTGACATATATCATCAATATATGTATTTGAGATATTTAAAGTAAATATAATACATATATTTGATATATTTGTATTTAATTAATTATTTAATTATTTAATTGTTAAATGATTAATATAATTAAAATATAAATATATCACCAAATGATAAAGTTAGGAAATGATTATAAGTTGCAATGTTGACTTATACATTAAAGGAAATGGTTGTCAAATTGATTTTGACTTCTTAAGATATTTGTTCAAAATGTTTGAAAAATGAAAATATCTTTTTTCTTTATTTCTTGTTAAATTTCGGCCATGACACTTTAAAATATAAGAGTTATATTTTTCTAAGTTGCATTTGTTGACTAAATTAAATATCTTAAAGTTGTTTTGGATATTTAACCAAGTTGACTAATTAAAGTGAAATGAAAATGAAATTACAATTTGTTTTTTCCTTTAGTGAAATTCGGCCAAGGCATTCCTTGTCCAAGTATATATTGTTTTTCATTTCATTTTATTGTTAACCTAATACACTTTAAAGAAAAACTCCATTAATGGAAGCAAAGGAAGCTTGTGAGAAAGAAAGAAGAAATCAAAGAAAGCTTGGATTTTAGTGAGTTTTTTCAACTTGCTATTAGAAAGGAAAATGTTCCTTAGGATCTAGGCTTTAACATATGATGTTCTTAGGTTATTTATTTCTTTATTCCTTGTGTTTTTGTTGATGGAAGTTTTGATGGAAGTGTTGAGCATGTATGATGAAGGAAGGTTGTGACTATTGTAGTTATAAGTTTCTTTTAAGGGTTTTGGAAACCATGTTGCTAATATAGAGTTGTTGACCCACTCTTAGATGACCTAGATTTGATCTTGAGTTGTTTCATTGTGTGTTGAGACTTTGATTGGATGGAAGAAAGATGATTGAAGTGTTGGATTTAACCAATTTGGTCTAATTTGTCCAATTTGAAGAAATTGAAAAATTAGGGTTCATGACCAATTCCAAATTTGGGGATTTTCATATATGTTGTGCATTTGGATGTGTATATGATGCATATAAAGTTTCATGTTCATTGGATTACATCTTGATGTGTTTTGATGCATGAAATGACAAAGTGCACACTTTGGCACAAGGTGGTGCATTCGGCCAAGAGTTGGAATTTGGGGATTTGGTTGCTTTTGGTGTTTTGATGTTTTGAACATGCTAAGTTCATCTTAGAAATGATTTAGAATCATTCAAAATTGATTAGATCAATTTCGGACTAAAATGGACAAAATACCAATGTAAGGGCATTTCGGTAATTCACTTGAATATGATTCATTTGAATTTTATTTCATAATTTGATTATTGGAATATTAAATAAATATGTTTATTTAATTAATCCGAGAAAAAGTTTTGAAATCGGAAATACGATTTCCACCGCTTCCGCTGCGTTACCGGATTTACCCAACCCCTAAATCCGAAAAATATGATTACCTTCATTGATCAATGTTTAATCATGTTTTCTTGACTTATGCATGCTTATTAGGATCTTAAATTGGTTAGATTTAGGGTGTATGACACTTAGCGGAAAATCCCTAATTATAAGGTTTGAATGTAATTATGTATTTGATGCATGTTATATGGTCCGTCTTGTCAATACGGTTTATGAATACTTCTTGTGGACTACATCCGAGACCGTGCCTCTGCTGTGAGGATGTAAGCCGATAAAGATTTATTGATACCGGATGTATCTCAGATACTAGGTAAATTCAAGTAAAAGCCGGAATTCTGAACGTGCCCTAGCTGTCAGGATTACGTAAGTAACTTGAGTTTATCATTGACGAGTTTAACCTTGGTACGTCTCCTTGTGGGCCTGCCTTCGCAGCGACAACGAGAAACGGCCAGGACCGGATACTTAGGAGTCATTAGTGAATGATTGACAAATGAGTTGTCTACCTGATGAATATACGTAGGCGAGACCGTGCCTCTGCTGTGAGCCGAAATATATTCACGGGATCCACTTTTCACTATTAGTATTTAATTTAATTATTAAATATTTGTATTCTGTTTTGGGATTACAGTATTGCATGATTTAGTGGGAGGGGCATATTAGATTAAAAATCCATGATCTAGTTTATGCTTTTGATATTATATGAAACTGCTTTATTTCTGCTAACCGTTTTTCGTGATCTATATGATAGATTGGCGATGGCGGCATAATCCACAAATCAGTTTGCGCGTATGCGTGATGCGAACAAACTGAAAGGCGCTGAGAACTTTACAGACTGGGAATTGGATTTGAGGATTTTCCTCGATTCCGAGAAGCTGGATTATGTTCTTGAGGGTCCGTTGCCCCTTGCAGTGGGTGCGGATGCTTCGGAGGAGGAACGCCAAGTTTTTGAAACTTGGAAGGATGATGATTAAGGGTTAAATCATACATCCTTAGTTCACTGTCTCCGAAACTCAAGCAACAGTACTATGGTATGCTAGATTCCTATAGTATGATGACGCGATTGAGACAATCGTTTGAGAACCAGGAACAAGTGATTGTTCACAAAGTCACCATGGAACTATTCCATGCGCGTCTAGATGAGGGGCAGAGTGTTAGCCCACATGTTCTTCAGATGATCGATTTGATCGATCAATTGAGGCAACATAATCTCATCTTGAATGACATTCTCGGTAGGAGTGTCATTCTTGGTTCACTACCAGCTTCATTTCGCCAATTCATGATGTACTTCAACATGCACGGGACTGTCTGTACCTACCAGGAGCTACATAGGATATTGCTCACGGCAGAAGAGGACCTTAAGAAGGGAGTACCGACTCGCCCTCCTAGAACTACTTCTCTTTCGGCTTCTTCCCAAGGATGGTCCAAGGGAAAGAACAAGAAAGGCAAGAAGAAGAAGAAGGCTTTTGGTCCTCAACAACAGGTGAAGATTGCAAAGCCCAAAAGGACTTCTGAAGACAAATGCCACCACTGCGGCAAAATCGGGCACTGGAAAAGGAACTGTCCTGATTACATTGCCCAGCTGAGGAGAGACAGAGCTTCTACATCAGGTACTTTTATTTTTCCAGTTATTGATTTATCTTTGGCTTGTGAAGCCGTTACAATCCAGCTGGATTTTAGATTCTGCTTGTCCCATTCACATTTGCAATTCGTTGCAGGTGCTGAAGGAAAGTAGGAAACTGAAGCCTGGAGAGATGCAGTTGCGATTCGGGAGTGTAGACTCTTTGGATGCAGTTGCAGTGGGAGTATGCGAGATCTCATTGCCGAATGGGACACTTTTGTTATATGACTGTCATTTTGTATCGGGATGTGTCGCAAATATTATATCACTTTTTTGTATTAGATACAGAAGGCTTTTGTATTAATATTAAGAATTGTTCTTTGTATTTATATGATAAAAATAATATTCAGATCCTTTGTTGTCCAAACCAGCATGTTCATTATACATTGCAAACTTCAAAAGATATATTAAATACTTGGAGTTAATAAACGTAGTTTACCTGTAATTAATAATACTGAACTTTGGCATATGAGACTTGGTCACATTGGTGTTAAACACGCCTTACCCAATTGGTTAGGAATGGTTTGATATCAGATCTTACCATTGAATCATATCCAACTTGTGAATCCTGTATTCAGGGTAAGATGACCAAGCCCCATTTTCTGGTGTTGGACACCGCGCCACTAACTTACTGGAACTCGTACATTCTGATGTATGTGGTCCACTAAGTCAAACTGCTCACAGTGGTTATTCGTACTTCGTTACCTTTACCGATGATTTGTCACGGTACGGTTATGTGTATTTGATGCGACATAAATCGGAAACCTTTGAAAAGTTCAAAGAGTTCCGAAATGAAGTAGAAAAAAAAACTGGTAAATATATTAAATGCCTTGATCAGATCGAGGCGGCGAATATATGAGTGGTGAGTTCATGGATTATATGAAGGAGAATGGGATTCTTGTTCAATATACTCCTCTATGTACACCACAGCACAATGGGGTATCTGAAAGGAGAAATCAGACTTTATTGGATATGGTCCGATCGATGTTGAGTTTCACAGATTTGCCCTATTATTTATGGGGCTACTCTCTCTTAACAGCCGCAACATCTTTTGAATAAGATTCCTTCAAAAGGCTGTTCCTACGACACCGTATCAGATATGGTTCGGTAGGAGACAAATCTTAATTATATTAAGGTTGGGGTTGTCCTGCCTATGTCAGGGTGACTCAGCAAGATAAGCTTTCGCCTCGAGGGCAAAAGTTTAGGTTTGTTGGATATCCTTCGAATACGAGGGGATATCTGTTCTATGATACCGAGCATCGAAATGTGTTCGTGGCTCGCTTCGCAAAATTTCTAGAAGTAGAATTTTTGTCAGAATGTGGTAATCATAGACAGGTTGAGCTTGATGAAGTCCAACCTGAAAACAATGAACCAACGGAGGAACCTGAAGTTCAAGTAGATGAAGGACCTTCACACACACACACTCCGTAGGTCGGAAAGGGTATCTAGACCTCCTGAACGCTTGTATTTGATACAAGAAAAGAGTCTGGATGTTCTCTTAGTTGAAGAGACAGATCCTTTCACCTATAGAGAATCGATGTTGGACATCGACTCCGTGAAATGGCAAAGTGCCATGAAATCCGAAATAGACTCAATGCATGAAAATCAGGTTTGGGACTTGATTCCGCTTCCCGAAGGAATTGTTCCTATCGGTTGTAAATGGGTTTACAAAAGGAAGCGCGGGCCTGACGGTAAGGTTGAAACTTACAAGGCCCGACTGGTAGCAAAAGGTTACACGCAGCGACCTGGCGTCGACTACGATGAAACTTTTTCGCCGGTAGCAATGCTTAAGTCTATCGGATTTTGCTTTCTATATCTGCGTATCATGACTACGAGATTTGGCAAATGATGTCAAAACGGCTTTTCTAAATGGATTTCTTGATGAAGAAATCTATATGGAACAGCCGGAAGGTTTCGCATCCAGCGAAACCTCGGGTATGGTATGCAAGCTTAAGAAGTCCATTTATGGACTTAAACAAGCTTCACGAAGTTGGAATCTTCGATTCGATGAGATTATTAGATCGTCTGGTTTCCTCAAGAATTCGGAAGAATCCTGTGTGTATCAGAAGGCCAGTGGGAGCATGGTCGTATTTGTAGTCCTATATGTTGATGACATCCTAATCATTGGGAATGATTTAGGTATGTTGCAAGGCGTCAAAACGTACCTCTGTAAGAATTTCTCCATGAAGGACCTGGGAGAAGCTTCCTATGTTTAGGGATAAAACTCTATAGAGATAGACAGAGAAGGCTGATTGGGTATCCCAATCAACGTACGTATATAAGATCTTGGAACGGTATAGATTTGGTAACTGTAAGACAGCAAACATACCGTTCAGACATGGGATTTATCTTTCCAAGAACATGTGTCCACAAACAGAAGATGAGAAGGTTAGAATGTCTAACCAACCTTATGCTTCATGTTTGTGTAGCATAATGTATGCCATGTTATGTACGAGGCCTGATATTAGTTTCGCTGTTAGCGTACTAGCAGATATCAGTCCAATCCAGGTAATGACCATTGGATGGCCATTAAACATATCCTAAAGTATCTTAAAGGTACTAAGGATAAGTTAATAGTTATGGAGGAAACGAACTGCAGGTTAATGGGTATACAGACTCCGATTTCCAATCGGATCCCGATGATAGAAAGTCTACATCTGGATTTGTCTTTACCCTTAACGGAGGTGCAGTTTGTTGGAAGAGTTCCAAACAGGGATCGACAACTGATTCCACCACTGAGGCGGAATATATTGCAGCTTCTGAAGCTGTAAAAGAGGCTGTGTGGATAAAGAACTTTATCACATAATTGGGAGTTGTCCCAAGTATCGAGAATGCGATTCTGTTATACTGTGATAATACTGGAGCCATTGCGCAAGCAAAGGAACCGAGGGCGCATCAGAAGTCGAAGCATGTGGAACGCAAGTACCACATCATTCGAGAGATCGTGTCGCGAGGGGATATTGTCGTGTGCAAGGTACGAGTGAAGATAATGTAGCAGACCCGCTGACGAAGGCCATACCTCCGAAGTTGTTTGATAAACACATGGAGTCGATGGGTATTAGATACAATCGATATTGGCACTAGAGCAAGTGGGAGATTTTGTTGGGGGTTGGTGTTCAGAGCGCCAATTCCGGTTGTATTTCTGTTGAATACTTCTGTAAAAACATTATTATTATGAATAATATATGCAGTTTCTATAATATAATCTATCTTTCTATATGGTAAAGACGTAATGACCCTAGAATGATTAGTCATGATACAGTTGCAAAAGCGTCGCAACGGACATTGAGTTGTATCATGACGTTGTCATTCTCAGAAAGTTCCTGGTCAAGTTTACACTACTTGGTCAGTATAGTAAACCCGTTGAGACCGTACATGTCGTATACTGGAATATATGATTCCAATGGTTTCTCAATGAACCATAAGTCTTGGAGACTAGTATAGACGTGTATGTGTTTATAGTGGATAAACACTGAACGACTCACCGAAGATTCTTAATGGATGGTACACCAGCGTCAATAAAATCTTCTTGGGTTGAGTAGCACTTGTGATTCTTAGACTTGAGATGCCATTGTGGGCACATGAGACATCTTCTACACTTAGACGGCAGTCACGTACCGATCTATTTAGATCAGAACTCCGCTGTTCATTGGGTGTAGATAGATCCTCAGGGTGTCCTATGTGTATCAAGATAGGATCCGTCAGTTCTGTGTATCAGAGCATAGGTAGTCCATATGATTAGCAATCAGATAAACCATGGGCCCGCGGTAAAGTTAGAAGCTAGTTCTAAACATTCTTTTGAGATTGCTAATAGAATAGTCGACTGGATAATCCCGATGGAGATTTGACGTTTACATCTATATCTCTGGGATTTATCGGATACCTGTGACGGAGGAATTATACATTTTCCATGACCTCGACCTGTATGGTTCTGCGAGATTATCCGTGATCGTCATAATCTACGAGTGGATAGATTATGGACACGAAATTGATTTCGTGACGGATATACCTGAATCTAGAGAGTCTCAATAATGAAACATACTCGTAGAGCACTAGAGCAACATTAATAAATAATATTGATTATTTAAAAGTCGTTTAAAGGTAAACGCAAGATACGTGCTAAAGGGACTAGATAGTCATTTGCCTAATTATTGTGTATTTACATTTAATACTTGATTAATTTAAATACACATTAATTAATAGTCAAAATGAGTTATTTGACTTTTATCCAATGAATATATGTTTTTAATATTTAATGTAAATATTATACATATATTTAATATATTTGTATTTGATTAATTAATTAATATTTAATTGTTAAATGATTAAATTAATTAAAATATAAATATCTTATATTAGGATATTAAAGTAAATGATGTTAGTTGCTTTTGTTGACTTAAATAAATATCTAATAAAGTTGTTATTAAGATATTTATGCAAGTTGACCAAATTAGCTTGAAATGAAAATGAAATTACATGTCTTAATTTTGTATATGTGAAATTTGGCCAAGGCCTTATTGTTACATGTATATATTGATTTTCATTTCACTTTACACTTAACCTAATACACTTTACTAAAAGAAACTCCATTGAAGAAACTTAAAGAAAGCTTGAGAGAAAGAAAGAAAATTAAAGATAGCTTGGAATTTAGTAAGTTTTTCAAACTTGCTATTAGAGAGGAAATTGTTCCTTAGGTTCTAGGCTTCAACATGTGATGTTATTAGATTATTTCTTTCTTTATTTCTTTGTGTTTTTGTTGATGGAAGTTTGATAGAAGTGTTGAGCATGTATGGTGAAGGAAGTTGTGACTATTGTAGTTGTAAACTTTCTTTTAAGGTTTTGAATCCATGTTGCTAATCTAGAGTTATTGACCCACTCTTAAATGACCTAGATTTGATCTTGAGTTGTTTCATTGTGTTGAGACTTGGATTGGATGGAAGAATGATGATTGAAGTAATTGATTTAATGTATTTGGTCTAATTTGTCCAATTTGTGGAAATTGAAAAATTAGGGTTCTTAACTAATTCCAAATTTGGGGGCTTTTCATATATGTGTATTATTTGTGTGTGTATGATGCATATAAAGTTTCATGTTCATTGGATATCATTTGGATGTGTCTTGAAGCATGAAAGTGCAAAATGCCACAAATTGGAGCCCAAATGGTGCTCTCGGCTTTGGATAAGGAATTTGGGGATTTTGGTTGTTTTGGTTTTTGATGTTTTGAGCATCATAAGTTCATCTTAGAAATGATTTAGAATCATTCAAAATTGATTAGATCAATTTCGGACTAAAATGGACAAAATACCAAAGCAAGGGTATTTCGGTTAAATTCACTTAAATATGATTTATTGAATTTATTTTCATAATTTGATTATTGGAATGTTAAATAAATATGTTTATTTAATTAATCCGAGAAAAAATTTGAAAATCTGAAAATCGGATTTTCACCGCTTCCGCTGCGTTGACGGATTCACCCCCTAAAAACCCCACAAGGACCACGTAGGTCCTTGTATTTATCTTATGTGATTATTGAATGATATGATTGTATTACTCAGTGCTTTGTTTGCTTGAATATATGAGTCCGTGGGTGACTCATTTACTGTGAATAGATTAGCTATCTTCGTATAGGAAGATATTGGATTAAACTAGTACTCTGGCGGCCTTTCGGATCAAAGAATCAGCAAGGATAAGATAGAAACAGTACATGGCCCTTGTGAGGCTAGAGGATTTGAGATCAGAACCATAATAGTATAGCTAAAGATAAGAACCAGATTAGTATAGTCGAAATTGAGAATTAGACAAGTATAGTTAGTTTAAAGTCGTGGATGAGCTGTTAAGGATCTTAGCTTATGGATAAAGATTAGCTAACAGTTAAGACAGAGAGGTTATACCAGTAAAGTATAGAGTAAGATAGTTTTTGCACATTCGACCAGGTTCGGATCAGCAGTTGTAGGGATGGAGAAATTTCGAGGACGAAATTTTTATAAGGAGGGGTGAATGTAACATCCCAGATTTTTGGGATCGTTCTAGAAGATTCCCGGACGGATGTTTTAGTCCCGGAGCATGATGATGATGAAGAATAAGAGGTTAAGTGTTGTCTTATGGGTTGAAATATTATATTATGAATTTACGTCGTATTGGAAAACGCGTGGGATCAAAAGTCAGTTACGCGACTTTCGTAAAAACGCGAAAAGTTTACAGTTTTGGTCACGAAGAGAGGAAAAAACTCCGATCGAGCTGATTTTTTGATCATCAGACTCGTTTTCCGAAACGAACAACTTTTGTGTTGAACACGTTTTGAGAATCGCATCAGAAGGGCTTCGAATTTGCGATTTTCCAGAAGGTTCTAGAATAGGGACTGAATTGTAATTTTCACAGGGACTAAATTGATATTTTTCACGGCATTATATAAAGCCTCAAAGTTTGCATAAATTGCAAAAAATGGCAAGACCCATAAAAAAGCCCACACCCGACCCCTCTCTCTTCAAAATTCGACCCACTGGTTTCAGGTCTCGCCAGCGGCCAGCCGGCCCCCAATCGGCCGGTACGACGGCACCGAGGGAGACGCCCCGGCAACCCTGCATTCAACGGTGGCCGGACGGCGGCGTCAGAGAAGCCGGAAACGCGAGTTTGGGGGGGGGGGAAAGAGGCGCGCCCATGGGTATGGCGGATCTGGCTCGTCGGTTTTTTTCACGACCCGAGCCACCTACCAAATCGAAGCCCTCGATGAGTACTACGAGTGTGCGGGGTTGATTTCGCCGAGAACAACTACGGAGGCTCGCGAAACGAGGAAGAAAGTCGCGGATGAATAGTAGACCCATGTGAACAGTAACTCCGATCGGAATTCCGATCACACCAGCGCGTTCGTATGGCTGTTGAGAGTCCGAATATGCCCTCAGAATTTCGGTACGACTCTCCGTTTAGATTTTTTTATTTTCAAGTATATCGATTTGTATTCGGATGTTTCCGGTAGTTTTGTAGTGTAGCGAATTGCTTTTTTTTGAAATGAATTGGATATGTCTTAATATGTTAAAACGATAATGTGGTAGAATCCGGGGTGAATCGGATGAGATATGATCGATCCAGTAGAATTAGTGAGATTCCGGTAAGCGCAGGTGATCGTAAATATAGTTATGATGTATATATGGCATTGCGAGGGTAATTAAGTAATTTTGGATTAGTTCGGAGGGTTCGAGACCCTTCCGTGGCATTTGCGGAAACTTTTCCGCAAGTTTTGCTGCACATGTGTAAAATGAGAATAAGACCTATTTAGCTAATCTAGAATAGCAAGCAAGTATGTATAGAGTAATGGAGGTTAGATCGTAGTATTAGAGTTGATTCGGGTGTTCCGGGTTGATGCCCGTAGTTGTTTTAGAAAAGTTGGAAGTTTCGCAAATAGCGGTATTAACCTTGGGTTGTTACTTGTTTGACAGATCGGACCCGGATCGCGGGCATTGGCTTACCCAGGTAGTAGTAACTCATGCTTTGATTACTTAAGAAGTTATTGTTATACGAAAGTAGTACTACAATAAAGCTATATAAATCATATGTATAAAACTAGTTATATAATATATATTATTATATATTATATATAATATATATATAATAGATATTATATATATATATATCTATATATATATATTAAAGATGATTGTAGAAGAAAGAAGCTAGTAAATTAGTACACAGATATAGATAAGAGCAAGCAATTATAAGTAGATATAAGTTAAAGATAAACAGAAGCATTCAGAAGCAAAGAGAAACATACGTAAGTATAGACCAATATATATATATATGAAGCACAAGTAAATGATGTCATATCAACAAATATAATTTATTGAGACTTGGTATGGGGGATGTAGAAACTACACCTTAGGGAATGGGATTAAGTTATAAACGAGATAATATATATGGACTAGTGTTATGAAGAAAAGTTTGTAAGTATGCGTTATATAAGAATGTTAGCAATATGAGTATAGATATGAGTGTATAAAGTGATAAAGAGTATGAATAATAGATTATGCATACCATAAGAATATATAAAAGGTTATGATATGAGATTTCTGGACACAAGTTGATAGTTAGAAAATGGCAAAGAAGTAAGTTAAGAATAAAGGCATTAGAACTTATATGTGTTTGGTCGAATGTATGTGCATGAATATAAATTGTAAAATATATTGACTGTGAGCCACTAGCAAGGTAAGTTGTAAAGGTAAGTTGAATTGTGATGGTTGATGTGTGCATATATTATATATATATATATATATATATATATATATATATATATATATATATATATATATGTATGAATGCAAGATGAATTTAGCATGTTTAGTTTGAACAAGCATTATGTCGATATTTAAGCATATGGTTAGTAAGATCATTTTAGAGAAGATCATAACTAGAGTAGAGAGAAGCATGAGAATGCATATATGCATATTCATGTGTGTGTGTGTGTTACGTTTTCATTATTACTTGAGCAGACGATAACAATGTTTTCAACAATTTTAAATGTTTTAAAGAAAGATTTCAATTGCTTTTGAAAAGAATCATATTTCAGAAAATGTTTTACAGTTTGAGTTGCAGATTATGATTTATGGTTTCGGGGCATGATGGGTTAAAAACTCACCCCAGTATGTAACTTGAGATATAGTTCGGAATTGATGGATACTTTGGATTCGGGATTTGGGATTTGACCTATCCCAGTTGTACAGTTTGGAATTGACGGTAGTTAGACGCATGTGCACATGTGGAGGATGAGGGGACGCTCTCAGATCCTCGAGCAGGACTAGAGACTACAGGGTCTCAAAATCCTGATTTCAGAGATGCCCAGTTGAGTTATGGTCCTGGGCATCGAGTACACCCAGTTGAGTTATGGTCCTGGGTGCAGAGAGACGTCCAGTTGAGTTATGGTCCTGGACGTAGAGTTTTCTTCAGTTTTCAGACATACAGAACACAATTTTTCAGGTTTTTAATACCCAGTTTTCAGTTTTCAGATTTCCAGTATACGGTTTTCGGAAACAGTTTTTCAGATTTCGATTTTCAGTTTTCAGAGATGTCGCAGTTGAGTTATGGTCCTGGGCATCAAGTATTTTCAGTTTTAGTTTTCAGTATAAAGTTTTCAGATTTTTTTAAGATCAGACTCAGAACTCAAACTTTAAGTAAAAGTTTCATAAATTGTTATTTTAAAGACAATTTTAGAAAGATAAAGGTTTTAGAAACAGAGTTTTCAGAAAGAATTTTCAAGAGAATTTTCTAAAGACATAGCATATTGAGTAAAGTATGATTTGCATTTAGTACATATAATCATGTATTCCAGTAAGTTATTTAAGATGCATATGGTTGATGATAATGCATTATAGCATGAGTACATTTAGATGCATATAGCCAACATTGGTACATGGTATCATCATTATGTTTATTGTTGTATTGTTGATAATGTTGGTATGAGATGTAGGACGGTATGAGAGATTCTCCTTGTGGATGTTTAATGTGTGATAAGTATTTGGAGGAAATAACATGTTACAATGGTTGCATGTGCATGTATGCATGATCAGTGATAGTAAGTTGAGCGTCTGCATAGATAATATTATAGTACAACCGATTCGATGATATTTCAAAGAAAGTAAGATAAAAGGTTTTAAATTAAAGGCAGAATTAGATACAAGTATATATATAGAAAGGTGGTAAGATATTAAAGTAACATAGTGAATACGTAATGAATCTTGGTTCAATAGATAAATATACAGAGCTAAATGACCATAGCATAGATATTCAAAGTTTAAGTTTGAAGCAAGAGTGTGGGGTGTGTGAGTTAGAACATAAATCTTGGAATAAGTTGGTAACACCTAATCTTGAATGTGAGTTTTGCAGTTAACTTAGTTTTGAGAACTACGTGAGATTACATAGATGATTTAAGTCAACAATTGTATTAAGAAATAAGCTTGTATGAAGTTTGTATGTTTAATCTAGAAGCATAGTTACTTACTGAGTCATTATGACTCACACCACCACAGTTTGTAGTTTTGCAGGTCAGTAGCTGTCTTATGGGATCAGCAGATGCTCGGTGAAGACTTTGAAGACAGTGGATCGCCCCAACTGCAGTCAAGAGAGTCCTGGGTCGAGTTATGGGTCCTCACGGCCCTTGTCCTTGTATCTAGCATTTGTATAATATTAGTAAAGAGTATGTAATAGTGTAGTTGTATTTTGAGTTCTGGCCGGAGGCCAAGTTTTACATTTGTTCATTGAGTTCAGGCCTGAGGCCTTGAGGTTGATGTTCCGGCCTGAGGCCGAGGTGTTGGTTTTTTGTTTTGTGCTGGCTACAGGCCAGGTTGCATGATGTTACGAATACATCATGCCGAAATTTGGATAGATTCAGAGGCTTATGGAGACGGGTTTAGCCTGTCTCCTGCCGGTAGCATCCTGGCCTAGGCGGGATGTTACAAAGGTGGTATGAGAGCATGGTTTAAAGAGTCAGAGTCAGTAGCATGATTTAGAAGTCAGTGACTGCAATTGTAGGGATCCAGCTGTCAGAGAGTGTCTTCAGTTTGGTAAGGACCACGTAGGTCCTTGTATGTATCTTATGTGATTATTTGATATGATATGATTGTATTACTCAGTGCTTTGTTTGCTTGAATATGAGTCCATGGGTGACTCATTTACTGTGAATAGATTAGCTATCTTCGTATAGGAAGATATTGGATTAAGCTAGTACTCTGGCGGCCTTTCGGATCAGAGAATCAGCAAGGATAAGATAGAAACAGTACAGGGCCCTTGTGATGCTAGAGGATTTGAGATCAGAACCAGAATAGTATAGCTAAAGATAAGAACCATATTAGTATAGTCGGAATTGAGAATTAGACAAGTATAGTTAGTTTAAAGTCGTGGATGAGCTGTTAATGATCTTAGCTTATGGATAAAGATTAGCTAACAGTTAAGACAGAGAGGTTATACCAATAAAGTATAGAGTAAGATAGTTTTTGCACATTCGACCAGGTTCGGATCAGCAGTTGTAGGGATGGAGAAATTTCTAGGACGAAATTTTTATAAGGAGGGGTGAATGTAACATCCCAGATTTTCGGGATCGTTCTAGAAGATTCCCGGACGGATGTTTTAGTCCCGGAGCATGATGATGATGAAGAATAAGAGTTTAAGTGATGTCTTATGGGTTGGAATATTTGTAGGGGTTTTAAGGGGCTAAATCCGGTAACGCAGCGGAAGCGGTGGAAAATCAAATTTTCCGATTTCAAAACTTTTTCTCTAGTAATTAAATAAACAGATTTATTTATTATCCAATAATCAAATTATGAAATAAAATTCAAATAAATCATATTTAAATGAATTTACCGAATTGCCCTTATACTTGGTACTTTGTCCATTTTAGTCCGAAATTGATCAAATCAATTTTGAATGATTCTAAATCATTTCTAAGATGAACTTAGCATTTTAAAAACATTAAAAAACACCCAAAAGCACCAAAACCCCAAAATTCCTTCATTTGGCCGAATGCTCCATTTGGTGCCATTTTGTGCACTTTGTCATTTCATGCATCAAAACACATCAAGATGTAATCCAATGAACATGAAACTTTATATGCATCATATACACATCCAAATACACAACATATATGAAAATCCCCAAATTTGGAATTGGTCATGAACCCTAATTTTTCAATTTCATCAAATTGGACAAATTAGATCAAATTGGTTAAATCCAATACTTCAATCATGTTTCTTCCATCAATCAAAGTCTCAACACAATGAAACAACTCAAGATCAAATCTAGGTCATCAACTCTAGATTAGCAACAAGGTTTCCAAAACCATAAGAATACTTATAACTACACTAGTCACAGCTTTCTCCATTATACATGCTCAACACTTTCACCAAACTTTTATCCATAAAAAACACAAAGAATAAAGAATAGAAAACTCAAGAACATCACAAGATGTTGCCCACAACAAGATGAACAAATTACTCTCTAATGGAAGGTTGGAAATACTTATTATTTTCCAAGCTTTTCTTGATTTTTCTTTCTTTTCTCTCTAGCATTCTTTGCCTTCATTTAATGGAGTTTTTGGTTAAAGTGTATTAGGTTAGATACCAAATGAAATGAAAAACAATATATACTTGCATCACAAAGGCCTTGGCCGAATTTGGCAAATGCATATACAAGAAATATTAATTTCAATTTCATTAAATCAACTTGATAAAATATCTAAATAACACTTTATAGATATTTATATTAAGTCAACAAATGCAACTAAGATAAATATAACTCTTATATCTTAAGTGTATTGGCCGAAATTATGAAGAAATAAAGGAAAAAAAGATATTTTTATTTTTCAAACAATTTTGAACAAATATCTTAAGAAGTCAAAATCAATTTGACAACCTTTTCCTTTAATGTAAAGTCAAACATTTACATTTATAATCATTTCCTAACTTTATCATTTGGTGATATATTTATATTTTAATTATATTAATCATTTAACAATTAAATAATTAAATAATTAATTAAATACAAATATATCAAATATATGTATTATATTTACTTTAAATATCTCAAATACATATATTGATGATATATGTCAAATACCTTTATTTGACTATTATTAATGTGTATTTAATAATATCATATATTAAACAAATACACATTAATTAGGAAATGACGGTTCGGCCCGTTCGCATGTATTTTTCGTTTAACGATTAAACGATTTATAAATAATCATCATTATTCATAAATGTTGCTCTAGTGCTCTACGAGTATGTTTCATTATTGAGACTCTCTAGATTCAGGTATATCCGTCACGAAATCCAATTTCATGTGCATAATCTATCCACCCGTAGATTATGACGATCACGGATAATCTCGCTGAATCATACAGGTCGAGGTCATTGCATACGTATAATCCCTCCGTCACAGGTATCCAGATAATCCCAGAGATATAGATGTGAACGTCAAATCTCTATAGGTATTATCTCGTCGACGTATCTATTAGCAATCTCTAAATAACACTCGGAACTTACTTCCGATGTATACTGTGGCCACAGATTTAACAGACTGCTAAATATATATGGACTACCTATGCTCTGTACACAGAACTGACGGATCCTATCTTGACACACACAGGATATCTTGAGGATCGATCCACACCCAACGAACAGGCGGAGGTCTGATCTAAATAGATCGGTGACGTGACTGCCATATAAGTGTGGAGGATGTCTCATACATCCACAGTGGTGTCTCAAGTCGAAGGACCACTATGCTACTCAACCCGAGAAGATTCTTATTGACGTTGGTGTACCATCCATTAAGAATCTTCGGTGAGCCGTTCAGTGTTTTTCCACTATAAACACCTACATGTCTATACGAGTCTCCATAGACTCATGGTTCATTGGGATAAACCATCGGACCAAGTCTCGATATACGAAATGTACTGGTCTCAACGGATTTGACTAACCGACCCGTGTTAGCAAATCTTGACCCGGAATTATGTTTGATAATATTCATATAGCAGTGACACTTCCCAATGTCAATTACAAACTACTTTGTAACTGTGTACTGCATTATATATTATCGGGCCTTTATCTAATATATACATATCACTAACCACATTAGTTTCAATCTAATCGTAATCAGATCGAATACGTATATAAGAACAAGAGTTGCAACCATAAATAAGTAATATTATGGAATAAGGGGATGTTCGTATTCATGAATCAGACATAAATACGGTCCGGATTGGCGCTCTGAGCACCAACCCCAACATATTTATTATGAATTTACGTCGTGTTGGAAAACGCGTGGGATCAAAAGTCAGTTACGCGATTTTCGTAAAAACACGTAAAGTTTACAGTTTTGGTCACGAAGAGAGCAAACGAACTCCGATCGAGCTGATTTTTGGACCATCGGACTCGTTTTTCCGAGACGAACAACTTTTGTGTTGAACACTTTTGAGAATCGCATCAGAAGGGCTCCGAATTTACGATTTTCCAAAAGGTTATAGAATAGGGACTGAATTGTAATTTTTGCAAGGACTAAATTGATATTTTTCGGGGCATTATATAAAGCCTCAAAGTTTCCATAAATAAAAAAAATGGCAAGACCCATCAAAAAGCCCACACCCGACCCCTCTCTCTTCAAAATTCGACCCACTGGTTTCAGGTCTCGCCGGCGGCCAGCAGGCCTCAACCGGCCGCGCGACGGCACCGAGGGAGACGCCCGGCCACCCTGCATTCAACGGTGGCCGGCGGTGGCGTCAGAAGCGCCGGAAACGGCGAGTTTGGGGGAAAGAGGCGCGCCCATGGGTATGGCGGATCTGGCTCGTCGGTTCGTTTCACGACCCAAGTCACCTACCAAATCGAAGCCCTCGATGAGTACTACGAGTGTGCGGGGTTGATTTCGCCGAACAACGGCCGGAGGCTCGCGAACGAGAAAGAAAGTCCGCTGATGAATAGTAGACCCATGTGAACAGTAACTCCGATCGGAATTCCGATCGCACCAGTACGTTCGTATGGCCGTTCGGAGTCCAAATATGGCCTCAGAATTCGGTACGACTCTCCGTTTAGATTTTGTTATTTTCAAGTATATCGATTTGTATTCGGATGTTTCCGATAGTTTCGTAGTGTAGAAATTTGCATGAAATGAGTTGGATATGTCTTAATATGTTAAAAAGATAAATGTGGTAGAATCCGGGGTTGAATCGGATGAGATATGGTCGATCCGGTAGAATTAGCGAGATTCCGGTAAAACGGAGGTTCTCGCGCGATTGAGCCAGATGATCGTAAATATAGTTATGATGTATATATGGCATTACGAGGGTAATTAAGTAATTTGGATTAGTTCGGAGGGTTCGAGACTCTTCCGTGGCGTTTGCGGAAAATTTTCCGCAAGTTTTGCCGCACATGTGTAAAATGAGAATATGACCTATTTAGCTAATCTGGAATAGCAAGCAAGTATGTATTAGAGTAATGGAGTTTAGATGGTAATATTAGAGTTGATTCGGGTGTTCCGGGGATGCCCGTAGTTGTTTAGAAAAGTTGGAAGTTTCCGCAAATATCGGTATTAACCTTGCGTTGTTACTTGTTTGACATCGCGGGCATTGGCTTACCAAGATAAGTAACTCATGCTTGATTACTTAAGAAGTTATTGTTATACGAAAGTAGTACTACAATAAAGCTATATATAATCATATTATAAAACTAGTATATATATATATTATATATATATATATATATATTATATATATATATATATATATATATATATATATAAAGATGATCGTAGAAGAAAGAAGCTAGTAAACTAGTACACAGATATATATAAGAGCAAGCAATTATAAGTAGAGATATAAGTTAAAGATAAACAGAAGCATTCAGAAGGAAAGAGAAACATACGTAAGTATAGACAAGTATATATATATATATATATGAAGCAAGTAAATGATGTCATACTCAAAAATATAATTTATTGAGACTTGGGTATGGGGGATGTAGAAACTACACCCTAGGGAATGGGATTAAGTTATAAACGAGATAAATATATATGGACTAGTGTTATGAAGAAAAGTTTGTAAGTATGCGTTATATAAGAATGTTAGCAATATGAGTATAGATATGAGTGTATAAAGTGATAAAGAGTATGAATAAATAGATTATGCATACCATAAGAATATATAAAAGGTTATGATATGAGATTTCTGGACACAAGTTGATAGTTAGAAAATGGCAAAAGAAGTTTAAGAATAATGGCATTGGAACTTATATGTGTTTGGTATTTGATATAGTAGTAGAGTTTCGAATGTATGTGCATGAATATAAATTGTAAAATATATTGACTGTGAGCCACTAGCAAGGTAAGTTGTAAAGGTAAGTTGAATTGTGATGGTTTGATATTTGCATATATATATATATATATATATATATATATATATATATATATATATGTATGAATGCAAGATGAATTTAGCATGTTTAGTTTGAACAAGCATTATGTCGATATTTAAGCATATGGTTAGTAAGATCATTATAGAGAAGATCATAACTATAGTAGAGAGAAGCATGAGAATGCATATATGCATATTCATGTGTGTGTGTGTTAAGTTTTCATTAGTTGAGCAGACGATAACAATGTTTTCAACAATTTTAAATGTTTTAAAGAAAGATTTCAAATGCTTTTGAAAAGAATCATATTTCTGAAAATGTTTTACAGTTTGAGTTGCAGATTATGATTTTATGTTTTTCGGGGCATGAGGTAAAAACTCACCTCAGTATGTAACTTGAGATATAGTTTGAAATTGACGGATACTTTGGATTCGGGATTTGGGATTTGACCCATCCCAGTTGTACATTTTGGAATTGACGGTTAGACGCATGTGCACATGTGGAGGACTAAGGGGACGCTCTCAGATCCTCGAGCAGGACTAGAGACTACAGGGTCTCGAAATCCTGATTTCAGAGATGCCCAGTTGAGTTATGGTCCTGGGCATCGAGTACACCCAGTTGAGTTATGGTCCTGGGTACAGAGAGACGTCCAGTTGAGTTATGGTCCTGGACGTAGAGTTTTCTTCAGTTTTCAGACATACAGAACACAATTTTTCAGGTTTTTAATACCCAGTTTTCAGATTTCAGATTTCCAGTATACGGTTTTCAGAAACAGTTTTTCAGATTTCGATTTTCAGTTTTCAGAGATGCCGCAGTTGAGTTATGGTCCTGGGCATCAAGTATTTTCAGTTTTTAGTTTTCAGTATAAAGTTTTCAGATTTTTTTTAAGATTCAGACTTCAGAACTCAAACTTTAAGTAAAAGTTTTCTTAAATTGTTATTTTAAAGACAATTTTAGAAAGATAAAGTTTTTAGAAACAGAGTTTTCAGAAAGAATTTTCAAAGAGAATTTTCTAAAGACATAGCATATTGAGTAAAGTATGATTTTCATTTAGTACATATAAATCATGTATTCCAGTAAGTTATTTAAGATGCATATGGTTGATGATAATGCATTATAGCATGAGTACATTTAGATGCATATAGCCAACATTGGTACATGATATCATCATTATGTGAGCCACTGATGAGTGGTATTTATATCACTATTTCCACTCATTTAACCTTATTTTTGTATAGTTTCTTGAGTTCTGTGAACGATTTGATGTTTTTTATTGTTATTTTGCAGATAAATAAAGTTTGGACGGCACTAGAGGCAATTTGGGGCAAAACCGGACAAAAATGCGTCAACAGGGATATTTCCGTCTTTTTCGCGTCGCGACGCTGGAGCACAGCGCGCCGCGACGCCCAGCGTGAGCCGATTTGCTAACATACGCCTGGTAAAACGGTCAACAATTTGAGAAGTTTTGACTTTGCTAAATGCGTCGTGCCACGTGTCACCATCACAGCCGATATCTAAAATGCGCCGTGCCACGTGTCATCATCATATGCTGCCGACACTCAGACTTGACACGTGTCCCCTCGTCATCAGCCACATCATCGGTCAACAAGTCAACCTTGCCACGTGTCATGCCACATCATCGTCCACGTCAGCAGGTCAACCGAGTCAACTTGCCACGTCAGCCTCAGCCAATCAGAGCATGTCACGTGTCGCCACGTGTCGCAATCCTATTGTGCCGACAAGTCAACAGTCAGCCGCCTCGCCACGTCAGCGCCACGTCATCGCCACGTCAGCATGACGTCATCAATGACGTCATCACAATAATTGAGAATTAGCCGCCTTGACACGTGTCGCATGTACAGTCAGCCGCCTTGCTACGTGTCGCCGTATCATTGTGCCACGTCGACAAATTTCGCGTCGCGACGCTTAGTGACTTGGCGTCGCGACGCGAGAACAGTTCCTGAACAGTAAAATTTTTTGCTATAAATAGGCCGCGAATTTCAGTTTTTAGACAACACTCCTCTCTCTCTTGATTTCTCTCTCTAGAGAGAGTTTCTCTCTCTCTAGAATTTTTAGTTTTTTTATTTTTAGTTTGTAATTTATTTTAATTACTTTTGTAATAATAGTAATTTAATTTTTACTTTTTATTTTTTACAGTTTTTACTATTCACCATGTTGAAATAACTTTTTCAGCTAAGGTGAAAGGTAATTCTTCTACTATTGCTATTTAGATTAATCTCCCTTAAAAATAATATATTCACTATTTAAAATATTGACTTAATAAGGAATACCGCTATATTGGTCGGTTGGTAATTTAATTTTAATCTGGTTTAAACCTGACTAATCAAGGATACCGCCAGACTGGTCGGTTGGTAAATTTATTTTTGTTCCGCCTTAATGGCTGGTTGGACTTAATTTGACTTAATCAGGATACCGCCAGACTGGTCGGTTGGTAATATTATCACAAGTTTATATATTATTTTATGGGAGATATCTAAATTAGTAGTAGTAAAAGTAATTCCTTTTACCTTAGCATTTTATTTTATTGTAATTTATTTTCCTAGTTATGTGTTAGTTTTCTGAGGTGTGATGACTTTTAATATCACCGGTTTATAAGAGATTATTTTATAGTTGGGTAATTTAAAGGTTTATTTTTTAAGTCTTAAGCTTAATGCTTCTTGTTGTCTGATCACCAATAAGATTGATATGGTAAATCTAAAATGAACTAGACATATGGATTTTAGATTTCAGCCTTAGACTTAATAGCCCACGATCATCCTTGAGGATAGATAACCCTTTAATAGATTTCCTTACAGGATAGGAATATACCTGTCGGGCGGGGGTAGCCATAATTGGAACTTGAACTTAATAAATCCAGGTAATGTGGTTGACATAGGAATATGGTTCAATTGGGTTATACTGGGTATTTGTAATTGACCATCAGAAGAGGCTTTTACATAATTTAGTGTTCCAGGTTAGTAAACTGATTTATTACACACAACATAAAATAATCTTCATCTTTTAAATGATATTAAAAGAAATCACAACCTTAGATTTTTGTGTCTATTATTTTCCTTAGTATTTTCTTTTATCTTTTTAGTTATTTATTTAGCAAATCTACAATCAACCAAATCAATCAAGCAATCAATTCTATTCTCCTATAATTAGATATTTGTAAATAAATAGATTCAACAATTACTAACAACAGTAGGAATTAAGTCCTCGTGGGATCGATATTTTTATACTACTTGAACGATACGTGCGCTTGCGTTATACGTGTGTGTTTATGCCGGTCAAGTTTTGGCGCCGTTGCCGGGGACTTATTTTTCTTGAGTTGTTAATTTTGAAGCTATCTAATTTACTTGTATCTAATTTTCTTTAATTTTTATCTGTAATTTTATTCTTTCTTTTGATTTCAGGTGACTTAAAAATGGAACACTACTGGGAGATTGAGAGACTACGTGCTTTACAAGATACACCCCAAATCTGGGAGCAACAGTCCGATTTTCTGAGGCCTGTTGTCGAGCCCAATGATTATCACTGGATGCTAGAACCAAGCAACACTACATTTGCTCAACAGAACTCAATGTGGAGATGTGATATATGTAATGGTGACCACCCAAGCGATTATTGCGAATACAACTACCATCCAGGGTGGCAGAACTATCAAGATCCTTCATGGTACGAAGAACCATCACATTTCACAGAACCACATTTTTCATCTTATCCACCATCTTCATTCGATCCTTATCAAGAACCAGAACCATCAGAGGAAGATCAAATGATTCACATGTTCAAAGAATAGACAGCTCAATTTGATGCACAATTTCAGAGTCAAACAGAATCATACAGAGAATGACAGATCAAATCAGACAATTCACAGAAAACCAGAACTATATACCTCAAGAATCATTTTCAGATGACACTGATGAAGCCTTCGAATACCAATCATTTCACAATGACACTTCAACAGAGGAGGAGGCTGAGCAGTATCAACAACCAGATGTATCAGTTCAGGAACTTGAACCGGCAAAGTCTCGATTTGATTTCTATTATTCAGATTCTGACGAGGATGAAGCTGATAATTGTACCAACTGCATCAAAAATTGAGGATAGAATTCTGTATCCTCAAAACGAAGATCTTGGAGATTCCATTGCACAAATGTTTGAAGAAGATCTACTTGAGCCAATCATTTACTCAGATCAGAGGATGAAGACCTAATGTCTCACTCATTTTTCATCCTCAGGTGGAGCAAGAAACAGAGCAAATGGAGGAGCAAATGTCTGACTTAATAAAAATCCAGAGCATTCAGGAAAAACATCGCTGTTTTGGGGAGTACAAATCATAGATATCACCCAGAAGCTTGACAGAATGGAATTTCCATTCCAAGTCAAGCACCATACGAGACCTCCTAATTTTCTTTCTTCTTTGTAGGAACCACTGGAACAACAATGAGCAAAAAGGTGGACGAGCACTGAATGAGCCAAAATATTTTTTGCCACTTTACCGTTGGAAGAGACCCTTCAAAAGCAACGCTCACGGAATTGTCTTAATCGGACATCCAAAACGACATTGAAACCTCCATGATAAATAGATTTCAGTCACGTCTGGCTGAAGATGAAAAATTTAGCGCTAGCAGGGAGGCAACCCATGCAATTGTTGTAATTTATTTTTCATATTTTGTGTGAACTTTTTAATTTTGTGTGTTAGTTTTGCAGGAAAAATTAAAAACGGAATTTTTCAGGACAAAAAAGGCCAGTGCAAGCGGGATTTTCAAAATAAAAATTTGACAAAATCACGAAGATACAAAGTTGATCCAGGAGACGACCGAGTAAAAAGACACTTCTTAAGAGGCGTCCCTATGGATTTATCCGTCGCAAGACATGGTTTTGCCAAAAAAAAAAAAAAAATTTCAGCGTCGCGACGCTGCCTCGAAAAAACAGAACATAAGCAGAGGCACCACAGATCTCATTTTTATTCCTTCTTCTTCCTCAAACACCGCGAAACCCACCAACCACCGCAAGCCAACCAACCAAGAGTCACGAAACCAGAAAGCCATCGCCGAGATCCACACCGTGAGCAGCCACCAAGAACCAAGCTTCGCCGAATCCACCGAAACTCAGCAGCCACCGACGCCGTGACCGAGCCCTTACCCGCCGAGTCAAAACCGATCTTCATCAACCACTCACGACCGAACAAAACCGAAACAGAGCCATGTCCAGCCACCATCGTGAGACACCACCAAGCCGAGATCACTAAGAAAACCAATCACATCCACTGCAAAGAAACCAAGTCGCACCATTGCCGGATCTCCAACCCAAAACCGCAAAAAACCGACAAAGTCAACCCATCACCACTGCCGACCGAACCACTGCCAAGCCATTCTGTCAAGATCAAAGCCGACCTTCATCACCACACCAAGCCAAGCCCACTGCCGTGTCTTGCCGTGACTGCCAAAGCCGACCTCCGCAAGCCGAGATACTCCAAAACCGACCCATCACCCTCACTACCGAGAACAACCACGCCCAAAACAACCAAGCAACCGAACCAATTGCTGAATCAGAAACTAAAATACGGTAATGATTTGATAAAAATTTGATTTGGTAATTAGGTAAACTGAAAAAAAAAAATTTTGAATTGTGAATTGGTTGACTGTGGATTGGATTACGAAGTGTTGGATGGTTGAATTTGATTCGTAGTAATTGGGGGCGAAGAAATTGAGTTTGATATTTGGAGTTTGTTTGTGGCATTTGATAGATTTAGGTTGTATTGGATAATCAAAAATTCAGGGGAGACTCTGTCGAATTATTCTGAAAAATACCAAAGTTGGGATTTGATTGATAATAATTTTTTTTAGGGTGAATTTTGGGAAATTTTGAGATTTTAGAAGTGATTCTGCCAAAATTTTTAATAGTCAAATAACAATCGTGGTAGAATCGTAATTTGGACATAACTCTTTATCGGTAATTTTCCTGTAAAATTTCAGCTGATCAGGTATTACCTCTAACTCTTCTTCTACTGTTTAAGACATTGGGGACAATGTCTCATTTAGGTTGGGGGAGGGATTTAGTTGATTAATACCTTGTTTTTTAGTTTGTATGTTGTTTTATTTTTAGTCCAAAATTTTCGAAAAAACAAAAAAATTGAAAAAATTTTCAAAAATTACAAAAATATTTTGCATTTTTTGTGTTTTTATTTTGATTAAAAAGGTGGAATTGGTGAGAGGTAGCCGAGTAAGGAATTTCCGCTCCTGAGACGTATCTCAACCATTTATTTTGAAATAAGTTAATTTTTGTTTATTTCATTTTGAATTATTTAATTTGTGAATTCTCCTTAACACTGACTAAATTGGATCTTCATATGTTCAGTTGACAGGTATTATGAACTTACATGGAAACATACGGACATGAGCTAAAATTGAAAAGTTTGTATTATCTCGTGCTATAGTTTAATTGGAGGAAGCATCTGAATAGTGATGGAGTAAAAAAAAAAAAAAAAAAAAAAAAAAAAAAAAAAAACGTTTGAGATCCGAGTTATTAAGTCTGTAAGGGTGTTTTAATACCTAGTGCCCTAAAACCAACTGGTTTGGGAGTCATTGGCCTAAAGCTCGTTACATGGATCGAAGATGCTGCAAAAAATATTATATATATCTGAAGTCTGAGTAATTAAGTTCGTAGGGGTGTCTTAACACCTGGTGCCCTAAAGCCAACTGGTTTGGAGCCACCGACCCAAAGCTCGCTACATAGACGGAAGGTATTGTATAAAAATAAAAAATAAAAGAAAAAAAATCAGAAAAATCAGAAAAATCAGAAAATTATTCCATTGCTACAAAAAGGTGTGAAATCTGATAGAACTTTAGGACAAAAATATTACTCTCTTATCAACTGCCACTTATGACTGTTGTGGGCAAAAATGAGTTGATTAATATTTTGTTTGCTGTGTATATGGAGAATGGTAAAAATAATCGGAGAATTTACTTATTCAGTAATTTAGAAAGAAACAAAACAACTAATAACTTGGAATAGAATTTTCACCTGATTAGTCACTAACTTTCTCTTTCTCTTTTCGCTTGTCTTTTTGTTTTGTGTGCATTAGTTTTAATACCTTTTTACTTTTGTTAAAATGTTTGTGGGTATCATTGCTGTAAACCCTCACGAGACTACAATCGTCCACTAGGGACACCTAGGGGTTTAAAGGCTTGTTGCATATGCTAAATGCAACCGTGATCCCTACGAAAATGGCTTAGTTAATTTTGTTATGTTATTTTATTTTGTATTTTGCTCGAGGACTAGCAAAATGTTAGGTTTGGGGGTGTGATGAGTGGTATTTATATCACTATTTCCCACTCATTTAACCTTATATTTTGTATAGTTTCTTGAGTTTTGTGAACGATTTGATGTGTTTTATTGTTATTTTGCAGATAAATAAAGTTTGGACAGCACTGGAGGCAATTTGGGGCAAACCGGACAAAAAATGCGTCAACAGGGATATTTTGTCTTTTCGCGTCGCGACGCTGGAGCACAGCGCGCCGCGACGCCCAGCGTGAGCCGGATTTGCTAACATACGCCTGGTAAAACGGTCAACAATTTGAGAAGTTTTGACTTTGCTAAAATGCGCCGTGCCACGTGTCACCATCACAGCCGATATGCTAAAATGCGCCGTGCCACGTGTCATCATCATATGCTGCCGACACTCAGACTTGACACGTGTCGCCTCGTCATCAGCCACATCATCGGTCAACAAGTCAACCTTGCCACGTGTCATGCCACATCATCGTCCACGTCAGCAGGTCAACCGAGTCAACTTGCCACGTCAGCCTCAGCCAATCAGAGCATGACACGTGTCGCCACGTGTCGCAATCCTATTGTGCCGACAAGTCAACAGTCAGCCGCCTCGCCACGTCAGTGCCACGTCATCGCCACGTCAGCATGACGTCATCAATGACGTCATCACAATAATTGAGAATTAGCCGCCTTGACATGTGTCGCATGTACAGTCAGCCGCCTTGCTACGTGTCGCCGTATCATTGTGCCACGTCGACAAATTTCGCGTCGCGACGCTTAGTGACTTGGCGTCGCGACGCGACAACAGTCCTGAACAGTAAAATTGTTTGCTATAAATAGGCCGCGAATTTTCAGTTTTTAGACACACCCTCTCTCTCTTGATTTCTCTCTCTAGAGAGAGTTTCTCTCTCTAGATTTTTAGTTTTTTTTTATTTTTAGTTTGTAATTTATTTTAATTACTTTTGTAATAATAGTAATTTAATTTTTACTTTTTATTTTTTACAGTTTTTACTATTCACCATGTTGAAATAACTTTTTCAGCTAAGGTGAAAGGTAATTCTTCTACTATTGCTATTTAGATTAATCTCCCTTAAAAATAATATATTCACTATTTAAAATATTGACTTAATAAGGAATACCGCTATATTGGTCGGTTGGTAATTTAATTTTAATCTGGTTTAAACCTGACTAATCAAGGATACCGCCAGACTGGTCGGTTGGTAAATTTATTTTTGGTTCCGCCTTAATGGCTGGTTGGACTTAATTTGACTTAATCATGATACCGCCAGACTGGTCGGTTGGTAATATTATCACAAGTTTATATATTATTTTATGGGAGATATCTAAATTAGTAGTAGTAAAAGTAATTCCTTTTACCTTAGCATTTTATTTTATTGTAATTTATTTTCCTAGTTATGTGTTAGTTTTCTGAGGTTGTGATGACTTTTAATATCACCGGTTTATAAGAGATTATTTTATAGTTGGGTAATTTAAAGGTTTATTTATTAAGTCTTAAGCTTAATGCTTCTTGTTGTCTGATCACCAATAAGATTGATATGGTAAATCTAAAATGAACTAGACATAGGGATTTTAGATTTCAGCCTTAGACTTAATAGCCCACGATCTTCCTTGAGGATAGATAACCCTTTAATAGATTTCCTTACAGGATAGGAATAACCTGTCGGGCGGGGGTAGCCATAATTGGAACTTGAACTTAATAAATCCAGGTAATGTGGTTGACATAGGAATATGGTTCAATTGGGTTATACTGGGTATTTGTAATTGACCATCAGAAGAGGCTTTTACATAATTTAGTGTTCCAGGTTAGTAAACTGATTTATTACACAAACATAAAATAATCACTTCATCTTTTAAATGATATTAAAAGAAATCACAACCTTAGATTTTTGTGTCTATTATTTTCCTTAGTATTTTCTTTTATCTTTTTAGTTATTTATTTAGCAAATCTACAATCAACCAAATCAATCAAGCAATCAATTTTATTCTCCCTATAATTAGATATTTGTAAATAAATAGATTCAACAATTAATAACAACAGTAGGAATTAAGTCCTCGTGGGATCGATATTTTTATACTACTTGAACGATACGTGCGCTTGCGTTATACGTGTGTGTTTACCGCCGGTCAGCCACTAGCAAGGTAAGTTGTAAAGGTAAGTTGAATTGTGATGGTTTGATGTGTGCATATATATATAGATATGTATGAATGTAAGATGAATTTAGCATGTTTAGTTTGAACAAGCATTATGTCGATATTTAAGCATATGGTTAGTAAGATCATTATAGAGAAGATCATAACAAAAGTAGAGAGAAGCATGAGAATGCATATATGCATATTCTGTAGGGGTTTTTAGGGGGTGAATCCGGTATCGCAGCGGAAGCGGTGGAAAATCGTATTTTCCGATTTCAAAACTTTTTCTCGGATTAATTAAATAAACACATTTATTTAATATTCCAATAATCAAATTATGAAATAAAATTCAATTAAATAGACACGATCTCTCGAATGATGTGGTACTTGCGTTCCACATGCTTCGACTTCTGATGCGCCCTCGGTTCCTTTGCATGCGCAATGGCTCCAGTATTATCACAGTATAACGGAATCGCATTCTCGATACTTGGGACAACTCCCAATTCTGTGATAAAGTTCTTTATCCACACAGCCTCTTTTGAAGCTTCAGAAGCTGCAATATATTCCACCTCGGTGGTGGAATCTGCTGTTGATCCATGTTTGGAACTCTTACAACAAACTGCACCTCAGTTAAGGGTAAAGACAAATCCAGATGTAGACTTTCTATCATCGGGATCCGATTGAAAATCAGAGTCTGTATACCCATTAACCTGCAGCTCGTTTCCTCCATAAATTATTAACTTATCCTTGGTACCTTTAAGATACTTTAGGATATGTTTAATGGCCATCCAATGGTCATTACCTGGATTGGACTGATATCGACTAGTTACGCTAACAGCGAAACTGATATCAGGCCTCGTACATAACATGGCATACATTATGCTACCCAAACACGAAGCATAAGGTTGGTTAGACATTCTAACCTTCTCATCTTCTATTTGTGGACACATCTTCTTAGAAAGATGTATCCCATGTCTGAACGGTATGTTTGCTGTCTTACAGTTACCAAAACTATACCGTTCCAAGATCTTATCTATGTACGTTGATTGGAATAACCCAATCAGCCTCCTTTGTCTATCTCTATAGAGTTTTATCCCTAAAACATAGGAAGCTTCTCCCAGGTCCTTCATGGAGAAATTCTTACAGAGGTACGCTTTGACGCTTTGTAACATACCTAAATCATTCCCAATGATTAGGATGTCATCAACATATAGGACTAAAAATACGACCATGCTCCCACTGGCCTTCTGATACACACAGGATTCTTCCGAATTCTTGAGAAAACCAGACGATCTAATAATCTTGTCGAATCGAAGATTCCAACTTCGTGAAGCTTGTTTAAGTCCATAAATGGACTTCTTAAGCTTACACACCATGCCCGAGTTTTCGCTAGACGCAAAACCTTCTGGCTGTTCCATATATATTTCTTCATCAAGAAATCCATTTAGAAAAGTCGTTTTGACATCCATTTGCCAAATCTCGTAATCATGATACGTAGCTATAGAAAGCAAAATCCGAATAGACTTAGGCATTGCAACTGGTGAAAAAGTTTCATCGTAGTCGACGCCAGGTCGCTGCGTGTATCCTTTTGCTACCAGTCGGACCTTGTAAGTTTCAACCTTACCGTCAGGCCCACGCTTCCTCTTGTAAACCCATTTACAACCGATAGGAACAATTCCTTCAAGAAGCGGAATCAAGTCCCAAACAATTCCTTCAAGCGTTCAGGAGGTCTAGATACCCTTTCCGACCTACGGAGTGTGTGTGTTGAAGGTCCTTCATCTACTTGAATTTCAGGTTCCTCCGTTGGTTCGTTGTTTTCAGGTTGGACTTCATCAAGCTCAACCTGTCTATGATTACCACCTTCTGACAAAAATTCTACCTCTAGAAATTTTGCGAAGCGAGCTACGAACACATTTTGATGCTCGGTATCATAGAACATATATCCCCTCGTATTTGAGGGGTATCCAACAAACCTAAACTTTTGCCCTCGAGGCGAAAGCTTATCTTGCTGAGTCACCCTGACATAGGCAGGACAACCCCAAACCTTAATGTAATTAAGATTTGGTCTCCTACCGAACCATATCTCATACGGTGTCGTAGGAACAGCCTTTGAAGGAATCTTATTCAAAAGATGTGCGGCTGTTAAGAGAGAGTAGCCCCATAAGTAGTAGGGAAAATCTGTGAAACTCAACATCGATCGGACCATATCCAATAAAGTCCGATTTCTCCTCTCAGATACTCCATTGGGCTATGGAGTACCTGGAGGAGTATATTGAGCGAGAATCCCATTCTCCTTCATATAATCCATGAACTCACCACTGATATATTCGTCGCCTCGATCAGATCGAAGACATTTAATATATTTACCAGTTTGTTTTTCTATTTCATTTCGGAATTCCTTGAACTTCTCAAAGGTTTCCGATTTATGTCGCATCAAATACACATAAACGTACCGTGACAAATCATCGGTAAAGGTAGCGAAGTACGAATAGCCACTGTGAGCAGTTTGACTTAGTGGACCACATACATCAGAATGTACGAGTTCCAGTAAGTTAGTGGCACGGTGTCCAACACCAGAAAATGGGGCTTTGGTCATCTTACCCTGAATACAGGATTCACAAGTTGGATAGGATTCAATGGTAAGATCTGATATCAAACCATTCCTAACCAATTGGGTAAGGCGTTTAACGCCAATGTGACCAAGTCTCATATGCCAAAGTTCAGTATTATTATTTACAGGTAAACTACGTTTATTAACTCCAGTATTTAATATATCTTTTGAAGTTTGCAATGTATAATGACCATGCTGGTTTGGACAACAAAGGATCTGAATATTATTACTATCATATAAATATAAAGAACTGTTCTTAATATTAATATACAAAGCCTTCTGTATCCAATACAAAAAGTGATATAATATTAGCTACACATCCATGTACAAAATGGCATTCATTTAACAAAAGTGTCCCATTCGGCAATGAGATCTCGTATACTCCCACTGCAACTGCATCCAAAGAGTCTCCACTCCCGAACCGCAACTGCATCTCCTCGGGCTTCAGCCTCCTACTTTCCTTCAGCACCTGCAACGAATTGCAAATGTGAATGGGACAAGCAGAATCTAAAATCCAATTGGATGTAACGGCTTCACAAGCCAAAGATAAATCAGTAACTGGAAAAATAAAAGTACCTGAAGTAGATGCTCTGTCTCTCCTCAGCAGGGCATGTAATCAGGACAGTTCCTCTTCCAGTGCCCGACTTTGCCGTAGTGGTGGCATTTGTCTTGAGAAGCCCTCTTGGGCTTAGCAATTTTCGCCTGTGGTTGAGGACCAAAAGCCTTCTTCTTCTTCTTGTCTTTCTTGTTCTTTCCCTTGGACCATCCTTGGGAAGAAGCAGAAAGAGAAGTAGATCTAGGAGGGCGAGTCGGTAATCCCTTCTTAAGGTCCTCTTCTGCCGTGAGCAACATCCTATGCAGCTCGTGGTAGGTACAGACAGTCCCGTGCAGGTTGAAGTACATCATGAACTGGCGAAATGAAGCTGGTAGCGAACCAAGAATGACACTCCTACCGAGAATGTCATTCAAGATGAGATTATGTTGCCTCAATTGATCGATCAAATCGCTCATCTGAAGAACATGTGGGCTAACATTTTGCCCCTCATCCAGACGCGCATGGAACAGTTCCATGGCGACTTTGTGAACAATCATTGTTCTTGGTTCTCAACGATTGTCTCAATCGCGTCATCATACTATAGGAATATAGCATACCATAGTACTGTTGCTTGAGTTTCGGAGACAGTGAACTAAGGATATGATTTAACCCTTAAATCATCATCCTTCCAAGTTTCAAAAACTTGGCGTTCCTCCTCCGAAGCATCCGTACCCACAGCAAGGGGCAACGGACCCTCAAGAACATAACCCAGCTTTTCGGAATCGATGACAATCCTCAAATCCAATTCCCAGTCGGCGAAGTTCTCAGCGCCTTTCAGTTTGTTCGCATCAAGTATACGTGCAAACTGATTTGTGGAGTGTGCCGCCATCGCCAATCTATCATATAGATCACGAAAAACGGTTAGCAGAAATTAAGCAGTTTCATATAATATCAAAAGCATAAACTAGATCATGGATTTTTAATCTAAAAATGCCCCTCCCACTAAATCATGCAATACTGTAATCCCAAAACAGAATACAAAGATTTAATAATTAAATTAAATACAAATAGTGAAAAGTGGATCCCGTGAATATATTTCAGCTCACAGCAGAGGCACGGTCTCGCCTACGTATATTCATCAGGTAGACAACTCATTTGTCAATCACTCAATAGTGACTCCTAAGTAACCGGTCCTGGCCATTTCTCGTTGTCGCTGCGCGAAGGCAGGGCCACAAGGAGACGTACCAAGGTTAAACTCATCAATGATAAACTCAAGTTACTTACGTAATCCTGACAGCTAGGGCACGTTCAGAATTCCGCTTTTACTTGAATTTACCTAGTATCTGATATACATCCGGTATAAATAAATCTTATCGGCTACACCCTCACAGCAGCAGGCACGGTCTCGGATGTAGTCACAAAGAAGTATTCATAAACCGTATTGACAAGACGGACCATATAACATGCATCAAATACATAATTACATTCAAACCTTATTAATTAGGGATTTTCCGCTAAGTGTCATACACCCTAAATCTAACCAATTTAGATCCTAATAAGCATGCATAAGTCAAAAAAACATGATTAAACATTGATTCAATGAAGGCTAATCATTTTAGGGGGCCTAGAATCAGACTCGCTCTGATACCATTTGTAGGGGTTTTTAGGGGGTGAATCCGGTATCGCAGCGGAAGCGGTGGAAAATCGTATTTTCCGATTTCAGAACTTTTTTTCGGATTAATTAAATAAACACATTTATTTAATATTCCAATAATCAAATTATGAAATAAAATTCAATAAATCATATTTAAGTGAATTTACCAAATTACCCTTACTTTGATATTTTGTCCATTTTAGTCCGAAATTGATCAAATCAATTTTGAATGATTCTAAATCATTTCTAAGATGAACTTAGCATGTTCAAAACACCAAAATAACTAAAATCCCTAAATTCTAAGTCCAAGGTCGAGAGCCTCCATGGTAGGCAATTTGAGCCTTTTGTCATTTCATGATTCAAAACCCATCCAAATGTAATCCAATCAAAATGAAACTTTATATGCATCATATACACATACAAATACACAACATATATGAAAATCCCCAAATTTGGAATTAGTTATGAACCCTAATTTTTCAATTTCCACAAATTAGAGACCAAATACATTAAATCAATTACTTCAATCATCATTCTTACATCCAATCCAAGTCTCAACACAATGAAACAACTCAAGATCAAATCTAGGTCATCTAAGAGTAGTTCAAAAACTCTAGATTAGCAACATGGTTTCCAAAACCTTAAAAGAAAGCTCACAACTACAATAGTCATAACCTTCATTCACAATACATGCTCAACACTTTCAATAAAAATTTCCATCATCAAAAAAACACAAGAAATAAAGAAAAGAATAACTAAGAAACATCACAAGATGTTTCCTAGATCCTAAGGAACAATTTCCTTTCTAATAGTAAGTTTGAAAAACATACAAAATCCAAGCTTTTCTTTTGGTTTTTCCTTTTCTCCTTCACTTGTTTCCTTGGTTCTTTCAATGGAGTTTTATGAAAAGTGTATTAGGTTAGTAAATGAGAAAGAAATGAAAACAATATATACCTCTCAAATTTTTGCCTTGGCCGAAACCCTTGCAAATGTATATACCAAATTTTTCATTTCAATTTCATTTCAAATTTCATTAAATCAACTTGCATAAATATCTAAAACACTTTATGGATATTTATTTAAGTCAACAAAGGCAACTAATATCATTTAATCAAATATCCTAATGTAAGATATTTATATTTTAATTAATTTAATCATTTAACAATTAAATAATCAATTAATTAATCAAATACAAATATATTAAATATATGTATAATATTTACATTAAAATAAAAATATATATTCATTTAGGATATAAGTCAAATAACTCATTTTGACTATTAATTAATATGTATTTAAATTAATCAAGTATTAAATGTAAATACACAACAATTAGGCAAATGATTATCTAGTCCCTTTAGCACGTATCTTGCGTTTAACCTTTAAACGACTTTATAAATAATCAATATTATTTATTAATGTTGCTCTAGTGCTCTACGAGTATGTTTCATTATTGAGACTCTCTAGATTCAGGTATATCCGTCACGAAATCAAATTTCATGTCCATAATCTATCCACCCATAGATTATGACGATCACGGATAATCTCGCTGAACCATACAGGTTGAGGTCATGGAAAATGTATAATTCCTCTGTCACAGGTATCCAGATAAATCCCAGAGATATAGATATAAACGTCAAATCTCTATCGGGTTTATCCAGTCGACTATTCTATTAGTAATCTCAAAAGAATGTTAGAACTAGCTTCTAACTTTACCACGAGCCCATGGTTTTATCTGATTGCTAATCATATGGACTATCTATGCTCTGGTACACAGAACTGTTGGGGTTGGTGCTCAGAATGTCAATTCCCGGTTGTATTTCTGTTAAATACTTCTGTAAAACATTATTATTATGAATAATATATGCAGTTTCTATAATAAATCTATCTTTCTATATGGTAAAGACGTAATGATGTACTTGGATAAGGATTTTGGGGATTTTGGTTGTTTGGTGTTTTGATGTTTTGAGCATCATAAGTTCATCTTATAAATGATTTAGAATCATTCAAAATTGATTAGATCAATTTCGGACTAAAAGGACAAAATACCAAAGCAAGGGTATTTCGGTAAATTCCCTTAAATATGATTTATTGAATTTATTTTGATAATTTGATTATTGGAATGTTAAATAAATATGTTTATTTAATTAATCCGAGAAAAAATTTTGAAATCTGAAAATCGAATTTTCACCGCTTCCGCTGCGTTACCGGATTCACCCCCTAAAAACCCTTACAAAATGGTATCAGAGCGAGTCTGATTCTAGGCCACCTAATATGATTAGCCTTCATTGAATCAATGTTTAATCATGTTTTCTTGACTTATGTATGCTTATTAGGATCTAAATTGGTTAGATTTAGGGTGTATGACACTTAGCGGAAAATCCCTAATTAATAAGGTTTGAATGTATTATATATATTTGATGCATGTTATATGGTCCGTCTTGTCAATACGGTTTATGAATACTTCTTTGTGACTACATCCGAGACCGTGCCTCTGCTGTGAGGATGTAGCCGATAAAGATTTATTTATACCGGATGTATATCAGATACTAGGTAAATTCAAGTAAAAGCGGAATTCTGAACGTGCCCTAGCTGTCA